>CM057831.1:70010281-70070281 GCA_030068075.1 Paguma larvata | reverse complement strand
ATAGTGTACTGAAGCCACTGGAACACTATTCCATGGAACTTTTATTTATAGTTATTTGTAAAAATTCAGAATTTCTTTCCTTAAGGATGTTTGTTTTCTGTTCGAGTCAAACTATTTTTCTGGGAAGTTTTATTTAAAGGAAGTTACATTGATCTAATACCTACCAAATACTAAGTACTTGCACATGTATTAATTTAATCTTCACAACCACTCTTCAAGGAAGATGTGCTATCCCTAATTTGACAGATGGAGACATGGAGGCTCAGAGAGTTAGGTAACTTCTCAATTTCACGGATCTAGCCAAAGAGAGGTCTGAGATTTAAATCTCTACTCTATACCTTCCACAATACCACACTTTTCCTCCTGGCAGTAGATTCTGTTAAGACTGGTAGCAGTTTACCAAAAAAGTTCTAGGCACCATGGATGCAAATCAAAGATTTACTACTTTTGAAGAAATTAAAAAATTCTGTAGATTAGGCATGATAATTGTAAATGTTTTTAAATTTTGGGAAACTGTGAGGTAGTGCTTCTATGGGAAGAAAAGACAGAACTGGATAAACAATGCAATATTCTTTCCCATAACACAGCTTGGGAGAACCAGAAACCCTGTGGCTTGATAGGTGTGCATTAGGTACTTGGTAAAGAATCCCTTAGTGTGCAAGGCAGTGGGTAGTCACACTTGTCTCTTATAATGGTAGCTCAAACAATTTTGTGCAATGATTCATGGGAACAATTGGATTCTCATGTTCTCCTGTAGCTATGATAATATGATAATATATTACCAACAAGTGCAAGTGAGAAATTTGTAGCAAATAGTTATAAGGAAGGGGGGATGATGATGGTAAGGAGGGAGAAATACAAGATAACTAACTACCATTTAGTTACTTATGATGCTAGACTGTTTGGTGTATGTAAAAAAATGTGGACATTGGGTTAGTGGTGAAAACCCTTCCTTAGCTTTCACATTCGATTACAATTTATAAAAATGCAAGTCCCTGTGTATGAGTTTTTTCTATTTCTTTTCCCCAGAAGTCAGGATATATGTAATGTTATATGGCAGTCAGATTTTAAAAGGATATCTAAATTACTTGGTATTCCCTGAAATGAACTCTAGATGGGCCGTGTGTTAAATATATACTGCTCAAGTACCTCATTTCATTTTTTTCTCAAGGCTGTCCTCAACACCTTTTGTGATGAGACAGCTGCAGTTGTATCTGACGCTTCTGGTGTGGCCTCTCTGCTAAGAGCTGGAAGGTCGAAATTGGATCTCACATTTCTCTGGACCTTGAAATGAATGGGCAGTGGCATCCTTATTTTATCTCACAATATCAATATAAGAATATATTTAAATGTTGACCATCTAGACTAACCAGAAAAAGCAAGCTAGGGAAAAGATGGATAGTTAACAACAAACAAATATTCGTTAGGAAATTTATCAGATAAAAAGAACAGTGAACCTCTCAGCTTTGTGTGCCAGTACCTTTAACTATTTCCGTTTCCATAACCAATTTTGTCATCAAACTGTTTAGAATGAAAGTAAAATGGCTTGATTAGAAGGTTGGCTGCTCTCCTATTTTCTCTTTCTTTTTCTTTTCTTTTCTTTTTTTTAATGGTTATTAGCTAGTAATTAGACACCTCCAACCCTAGAAGTATAAGGGAAGGAAAAATACAGAAAGCCCTCTGACTAAGCTTGGATGAAATGTATATCTGGAATATCTAACTGGAATATTCTGGAATGTTAAAGGTAAAATTCTATGGAAAGTATGTAAGTTAGTAAAGAAAAATTCAGGTAATTGAAAATAGTTAATTATTTAATTTAGATTCACTGTCAGTTACCTTTAATTCTAATAGCATCTGCCCTGGAGTTAGATCACTTGAGTTCAAATTCTGCCTTTTGTTTTTACGAGGTGTGACTTTAGGCAAATTTTACTTTTTTAAAAAAACTTTATTTATTTATTTTGAAAGAGACAGAGACAGTGTGAGTGAGGGAGGGGCAGAAAGAGAGAGAGAGAATGACAAGCAGGCCCTGCACTGTTAGTACAGAGCCCAATGTGGAGCTCAAACTCAGGAACCATGAGATCATGACCCGAGCCCAAACCAGGAGTTGGATGCTTAACTGACTGAGCCACGCAGGCACCCCTAGGCAAGTTTTAATTTTTAAAAAACTCAACTTTTTTTTTTTTTTTTTTGCTTTGGTTTCCTCATCTGTAAAACAGGAGCAGTGACATTATTTAAATGCTAGAACAGTTCTGAGAACTAAATGAAATAATACATGCAGCAATGCTCTCAGTACAGTGACTAATACTTTATAAGCATATAGTAAATACTATTCATGTATCTTTTCAGCCATCTCTCTAACATCCATCCATCCATCCATCCATCTGTCCGTCCATGTATCCGTCTTCCTAATATTTCTATCAACATGGATTGATGATGGGGGGGGAGCGGGATTTTTTGGCATAGAATATGTAGAACTTTTAAGGTATAAAATGAATTTTACTGGCCGGGGGTGGGGGAAGAGGAGACAGCCCTGGAAAACCAAGTTAGGTATAGAAATCTAGAGGCTTTACTTTAAATCCTCTGGTTAAGTATAATACTCTAAATTTATTTCTGCCAGTTAATTTAATAATACTTAAGTAATTGGGCAAATAATATTTATTGAGTGTTTTCTTTATGCAAAATATTATAGTAGGTACTTGTGGGAATACAGAGAAGCTAGGATTTTGTCCTTGCCCTTGAAAAGTTTGTAATCTGGTTGGGTTTACTCTTAAGAAATACAATGATATTATACTCTTTAAAAACATTATGTTAGTTAGGATATGTTAAGTGTTGAATGAGAGACATAAAAAATGAATTTTCAGAGCACTTATTAGAAGTGATTAGAAGAAGGGTGGATCGTAGTTACTTGGAATAGTCTCCGTTGGTTTCCTAGTGATAAGAAAGGTGGGGGAGGGAAGTAGGGGGGAGGCAGGGAGAGCAAAGTTAAGGAGGCAGCAATAAGTGAAGTGTGAGTATATCAGTATAGTTAGAATAGAAGGTTAAAGTGTAGAATACTGGAAGATAAATTTAGAAAAATTGGTCGGATTTTGATGGAGGGCCTTGAATGCCAAGGTCAAGAGTTTAGACTTTTTTTCTGTCATCAGGGGAAAGCCACTAATGTTTCTTGATCAAAAGAATGGCTTGATGAAAGGAGTGGCAGTAAGATTGATTTGAAGGAGGTGGGGGAGATGAAATTAGGGAAACCAGTTTAGACTCTGCTTCAAGGGTGTAGGTATAGGTGTAATAAAACTCTATCCTCAGGTGATTATGAGCATGGTAAGAAGGTGTGAGCAGAAGAAATTGTATTAAGGAATACTTGGTGGAGCTTAATGACAGGCTGGCGCTGAAGAACAAGAATAAAAGAGGAGACAGATGCAGTGTCATGTTTTGAATTGGATGATTCCGAGAATGATGCTTTTCTGGGTGTGAGTGAATGAGGGAGAGTGTTGAAGAAAATAATGATGAAACTAATTTTAAGTTTGTTGAATATGACATAGCAGAGTACATCTTGGTATAAATGTCTAGCAGTCATTTGAGGACTGTTGTATTTCAGGATGATGAGAGAGAGCTCAGTGTTGGGTATATAAATATAAAAATTATATGATTTAAATATTAAGGAATGGGATGTTTGACAAAAAGAGCGTAGAGAAAGAATAATGTTTAAGTTGGCAGTATTAACATGTGAGTGATATTTTCTGTGATTATGTATTCACCTCAAGTTTGAAAAATAAGCTGTTTGCTCATCTCTCCCTCTCTGATTTTCCCTTTCTCTTCCTTTCCAATTTTAGATAATACGTAGACAATGCTGATTTTCTGCAATGTGTGTGCACTGTGTGGGGCATTGACAATCCAGTAATGAACAAGACAGACATGATCCCTAGTCTCATGGAATATATAGATAGTCTTCCTTTAAAAGGAAAATAACACAAAATCTTTTAATATTTTCTATTTTTCTTCCTTTAATATTTTCTATTTTCTTTCTGTAAGCTTATGATAATATCTTTGCAAGCATTTGTCTCCTTGGGACTAGAAGACATTCTACGACAACAGGTTTTTTTTTTCTTCCTCTTGTTGATCCTTTTTTTATTATTACTATATTGCAAGGAATATTCTACAGAAGCATATTTTAGAAATGTATTAAGTTACTCATCACTGAAGTTCAAAAACCGCTGATCGCATACCCTGTGCTGGGAGGTTTTTATTTTGTTAAGCTTATAAGTAGGGCCGGGTGGGGCGGGGGAAGCTTAATTATATTACTTGAAAGTTGGCAAGGTCAAGGAAAAAGATCTTTTCCAAAACAGTCTTATTTCTCAAACCCAGTCTTTTTCTAATGATGTGAAATTTATCTCAAATAGCAATAAAACTTGCAACTAGAGATTGGACTTTCGCTTTCCTTTTTTTCTCCCATCTTCATTCTGCTTCTGATTTAGCTACAGTGTCAATCCAGCACCTTTATCTCACCCTTTTCTCCACTCTTCCCTTATAAAAGGGGGTCACAGTGGAATAAGAATGCAGTGTATGATCAACTGGCCATTTCAGATTTATAAAGGACGAAGTGTCTAAATTCATATGCTAAGATTCGAGCTCAGAGAATCTGACGTTGTGATGGTTCCTGATTCATGCCACTTGCACTCTGGTGCAGTGCTTCTCCCTCTCCTTCAACTGACCCAGTTTTGTGCGTGTGTTGGAGGATTACAAATGATATTTAGAACACAAGTATCAGGTAAAAATGGAATGTCAGGCAATAGCTGGTAGGGGTGTTATATATCTCTGATAAAAAGGAGGGCATTATTGATGAAAGAAGAAAGCCCCTATGTGTGGAGTGCTTTCAGACTGGGATAGTTTTTTCCATATTGGATGGAATGATGTAAATCTGAATGTTTTAAATTTTGAGTTTGATATAAAATCACTTTACAAAAAGGGCCTTTTTAAAAATTTTTTTTGAATATTTATTTTTGAGATAGAGAAAGACAGAGCACCAGAAGGGCAGGGGCAGAGAGAGAGGGAGACACGGAACCCAAAGCGGGTTCCAGCACAGAGCCTGATGTGGGGCTCAAACCCACAAACCGTGAGATCATGACCTGAGTTGAAGTTGGATGCTCAACTAACTGAGGCACTCAGGCACCCCCAAAAAAGAACTTTTAAAAACTCAGTTTGTTTGAAGCAACATCTTTATATATATCTTAAGAATCTTCAGTGTATGGGAGAAACATGTCAAAGTTTTAGTTCTTTAATACTAACCCAGTTGTGGGTTACACTGAAATTACTTTCATAATCTGGTCCAATCTGGCCACCGAATTTAGACAAGAATTCCAGATGCCAAGTGTTTCAATAATACTTGTGGACCTGTACCCTATGCTTGGTTATTTTTCTAAACTTGGATAGAGATACTAAATCAGTTTTGTCAGGTGAATTTTCAACCTTGAAAATACAGGCCACTTCAGAAGACAAAAATGAAGCATAACTTTTTTTTAAAGGAGAAATTAAGACAAAAGCTTTTGAGATTCAATCCTAACTGTCTTTTTCAACCTTCAGAAAGGTTTCTAGGCTGGAAAGAAATCTCTTAAAGCATGGTTTTTATAATGGACGTGCTGCTGACATACACTTAACATTATCGGCCTAACTGGCAGCAATATAATTTGTAGGCCTTGTACTGTGTCTGGGAAGTTGTAATGCTCTTATTGGCATTTGTATTCGCTTTTTGTGAACTGGTCTTTCGTGTTGTTTTTTATTTTAATTTAATGTGAGACTAATAAATCTTATTGTTAAATAACAAAGATTGCATCATAGCCGTCAGTATTAAAATGCGCTCTTTTTGGGGGAAGCCAAATAGATGTGTTTACTCTGTAGAGAGATTTAGATTTGATTTTTTGTTTTCTTCATGGTAATTATGTTTGCACTTTGCTGATCACTAGTTGTGCATTATTACAATGGAAGGTGACAATTTGATTGTCTTCAATTGGAGAAACAAGTAATTTTATATTCACTAAGCTGTCAGGTAACACTAACTCACAGTACTAAGAGCTCCTGGCAATGCAGCTTGGCACCTATATTTAACTGCTTTGATGCTTGTGTAACCTCCGCTGAATCAGAAATACTTTGCCTGCTGGAAATGGTTTTCAGGGTTGTACAATGAGGTTTTCATTAAGTAGACAAACTGAAAATGAACTGCAAAGCCACGGTTGTTTCTCTACTCCACTTTCCCCTTCTCCCCTCCTCTATCCCCTCCCCTTCCCTATCCTTACCCTTCTCCACCTTTTCCTCCTTCTCCCCTCCCCATTCCTTCTCTTCCTCTTCTTATTTGATAGGAACCTGAAATTTATGCCTTGTTTCATTTACATGAAAGAGACCAATTGCTGGATTGCTGCTTTATTCAGCTGAAGGAGAACCTCAAAGATGAACTTTATGTAATTTTTTTCAGTCATCACATATGGGCCTTCATTTTTTTGAAACGATCTGTATAGCATAAATTTTCATTTTTCTCTTTTTCGTGGCAATACTAAAAAGTGAAAATAGAGATAAGAATGGAAAAGTATACAGGGACAGCCTCTTAACCCTTTCTCTCGGAGAAGTTATTGTTCTGGTTTATGATTTTTGTTAATAAGTGAATAAGATATTATCCATTTGTAATTGGCCTTCCAGACTAGAAGATTGGTTTCAAGCTGACAAAGACATGTTTGGTATTCATTTTAAAAATTATGGTTCTCATTTCATGTGAAGAGGAGATTCAAAGTAAGCATATATAAATAAACTCATTCTGCTATTATTTTAGACAGCTTTCATTCAAGCCGCATAGAGGTCTTTCAGTTGAGCTATAAAGTCATTGTGCTTGATTAAAATCCTCTAAGTTAGTGCATATTTATAGTAGCCATTGTTTGATTTTGTTCTTATTGTTAAGTGACTGATTTTATTTATAAATTCTGGGCCTGGCTTTCCAAAGAAAAGATACCAACAAGTTTCTGGTAGATAAACTGTGAGAAAAATCCAGTGTTACTATAAACAAAAATATAGATAGAGGTTACATGAAGTCAAGTTGTTTTGATCTCATGAAGAAACTAGATACTCAGAGACACATGTAATGGTTACAGGTTTTCCATAGGCAGTCAGGCAAGCAGGCTAGTCTGTAGGCTGGTTGCCTGCCTCTTCCAGCAGATACTAACCAATTAGACAGAGGTGGTTACGTGATGTAACATTATCAGGAGAAACAATTCATGAGTCAAAGCATTCCAAGACATATGAGCTCTAGTCCAAAGAACAGTCTTAAGCTATATAAAGTGACAGCAATATTGTCAGCTAAATATAAACTCTAGAAATACAAACTTTGATGACTTGAGAAGAATCTGTTCCAGGTAGTCCCTGTTTTGTAAGAACCTCAGAAGGCCTTTGGAGACAATTTTGGTGCTTTGGTGTGAAAAACTAGAAGGCTTAGATAAGTCAGAATCCATTAATTGCGGTCCCTTCTTCGTCGTACTTCAAGGGCCTCAAACATATTTCATTTGCCTCATCTCTGTTGATCTGACAGATAACACAAATCAGTGAGTTTTGTTCTAACAGATATTGTCTGTATACATTACCATGTATGTTCCGGAAGAGTCACTACAAACATTAAAAGATAGGTTTATAACCCTCCAAGATAGCTTAGGAGGCAGTTACCTTCTTTTTCTCTGAATTTTCCCAGTTACTTATTAACTCATTTCTAAAAGCCCCAGATGAAAGAGAGACAAAAAACCTGGCAGACGCCTAGGGAAGTTTGGGGGTGGAGTTGGGGAGTGGAGGTAGTGCTGGATAAAACAATACAAAGAATAAACAACCACCCTCAGGCTTTACTCAAATGTAGCAAGAAAAGCTTTGAAAGGGAGGTCTTCATTTTAATGTCTGGAATTGGGATCCTTCCCCACCCGTCAATCCTTAAATGTGGAAATTAGAGGTACAGGAAAAAAGTTTTAAAATCATTCTCTGCCCTAGGCTGGGTGGACTGGCATCCTTTGTAGGGGTTCCTGAGTATTGTGCATTTTGGCAGCTGAACGTATCTGTTACTCATGCTCCTTAAAATGAGAGGTACTGTGTTATATTTTTGGAAAATTAGTTGTTTATTTCTCAGTATCAGATCAATTGCAGCATTAAATTAACAGTGAATTATTTGACTGAAATAAGTCTACCTTATTTCTGGTAGCCTGGGGCTGAGTTGCAAAAATAAATGTGAATATTGGCCTGAATTTTTAATTTTTTCTTTAAGTAAACCAACTATTAAATGTTGCTTTATGTTAAAAACAGAGCTTCTTTTGAATAAATGTGATACACTTAAATAGTGAATGCCATTTAATAATTATCTTAGAAATAAAGAAAAAAAATTTAAAAATCAGGTTAAAAATATTGTTCCAATAAATTTTGTGGCTCTTTTTGAAACTTATCTAAATCCCAAAGGATAGTTTTGAAATGGATTCTTCCCGAGCAATAGTTAAAAGTAACTTCAAGTGGAGATGCCTTATGAGAAAGTTGTTTTAAAATGATCCTAACCTTTAAACATATACAAATAACTGTTTCTTTAAAATAACAACAGCAGATCAGGCTGGTTTAAAATTCCAGAACATCGAATTTTCTGAGACGAAGGGATTAATGTATACATATGCATATCCTTACCATTTATTATAAACTCTTGGACCAGCTAATCTTAGTTTCTTGTTAAAGAATGTAAAGTAAATTTACTGTCTGAATAAGTTTGTAGTGGCCTAAACATTCAGATTTCATACTGGAATTTTGGAGCAAAGTAATTATCATCTTTCGAGAGATACTCCTACTGACTTCCTAGAAAACATTATCAATTGCTGGAGACTTATTTCCAACAACCTCATTCCCAAAAGTCCTAAGCGCTGAAGTTCTTCCCAATGGCCTGGCATCCTGGGAATTCACTTGATCTTCTGGGCAGAGACATTTCAAACTCGGGGAACACATGAAGGGAATTTAGTTTCATGTGTCCCAAAGATATGTAATTCTCTTTGGAGGTTTTACTTGATAATAGCTATGCCCCAGAAAACCATCTTGTTTAACCAATGTGATAAGTTGACAATGTAGTTTTTCTCTCTGATTATAATGTACTCTGTGTAGTCAATACACTAGTACCATGTGAGTGTAATTTCCTCTTTTATTTTATCTCCAATGCACTGTATTATAAATAAACAGTTAAAAAAAACACCAAACAAATCTGTTGCATCTCCTTTTAAGATTGTACCACTGTAGACACTTGTTCTAGTAAAGTAGAATTGGGCGCATTTGATTGCATTTAAATTTTTCATGCTTCAGCAGTTTGGCTGGGAGCACAGTAAAGAAAAATCCCATGAGCGAGGATAGTTTAGAATAATAGAACTTGATTTTGTGTATTATAGCGGCAACATTTGCGCTGCTTTAGTTAGGGTTGTGTCAGCACTTCCATTATAAACCCCTGTTTTCAGGGGGTATAACTAGGGAGATTTTTTTTAATACAAATTAAAAAAACAATTCATTTGAATGATTTTTAAGTTATAATAGTGCAAAAATAAAACAAAGTAAAGTCATATATAAATTGACCATTTCACAAGGATTTTGATTCTTTTGCTTATTCGTTTTATATGACAGCAGCTAAAGTAAGATGCTGTTCTAGTACACTGGGGGTGAAAGTTTGGTAATGAAAAATTACTATGTGAGCATTAAAAATAAAAGTAAGCATCCCACATGACACTTTAAACCAATAAAACAAGTGTATATTTTATTTATGTGTTTCGAAAGGAGAGTAACCATGGTGCAGTGGTTATAGTAAAGGCATTACCAAAAGTCAAGTATCTTTGCAGCTTCCAGAATAGTTCAGTTGGTCTAGTAAAATGTTTTAAAAGGGAAAGCTACAGTAAAGAAATGAATGAGGATTTAATCAGTAAGTTGAAGGATTCTTTAATAAAGTAATTGTGCAGAAAGGAATCAGTAAATTGAATTCAACAATCAGTAAATTTAAGACTTATTTAATAAACCGTGCTTTAAAAGAATTTGTACACATTTTCCTTTTAAAAATACAACAAAACTACCAAACTACAACAAAAACAACGATGAAAGAAGCCCACCAATATTATCAAAAGGAAATGCCTGCAGTGGGACAATACCACAAAAATCACCTTTTTCTCTGCTAACAACAGAACTACAGTAAGCTCAAGAAATTAAATAAAATACAATATGGTAAAGTATTTTCTTAGAACACAAACATTAATTCCTTTGCTAAAGGGAAGGATTTCAAAGTTGAATGTATGCCTTCCTTGGTTATTAACCATTTCTGTCCCACCTTCCCCCTCTCCTTGTCCCCTAATGATGGTGCGAACTGAGGATGAACAGTCAAATTTAATATTGCTTTATTTTGGCAGCCTATCTTTTATTTGCAACCTTGATAGACATTTGTATTTGGAGGTGCAAAATAAAAGACAAATTGTGTGATGTTATAAATAGGTAGCTTTCCTGAATGGTCACTGGAGGAATCACCAGAAGACTGTTGATGAAGTAGGGGTGAAGCCTTTCCTCACTAATTGTATTCAGCGTGTAATTTCTAAACTTCCCTCTGAATTTTGATTTTCAATTAACACTCCCCATTTGAAGATAATTTTCTATTTAATGTAATTGCAGGAAATAATTTATTGGCTGATTAAGACTGAGGGCCCAGCCTTCCTTAAGAAAACACTCTAACAAACCAGCCTTTAAACTCGACTCAGCTTTGGACAGATTTAGTCTATTTTTACAGCTGCACGGTTGTGTTTAATTAGGATTGTGCACTATTGTTCATTGGTGCAGTTTATACTTGAAATTATTCTTAAGAGACTTTTCATTTTGGGTTTTGTGTCATGATTAATTTATACTAAAGCAACAATCACAGATATTGCTATTGGAAGGAGCCAAGTCACTTTATAATAAGAGGATGCTTGTTGGGGAGCTAAAGTCACTCTGAGTTTTGCCTTATGACTTTCAATTGTATGTAACTGTTTTTAAAAGCAGCAGTAAATCCATTCTTTTGTTTTCAATGTGAATGATTACATTATTGGCACTGTCATTATCTGAACTATGAAAACACTCTTGTTGTTCATGGTAAACTCTGGATAAATTTGCAGACCAGTTATAATTTGCCTGGTGTTACTGTAGGATTTTACAGTTATCCTTGTACAATAATAAACATCCTTTGGTGTCATTTTCTACATGTGTATAGACATTTTTCTATTCGTGAGTATAGAAATTAGTCAAGAATATACTTACCTGATTCATTGATAATAGTACTACTCTTTAGGACATTTGATCTTTCCCCTCAAAGAGAATATAGACATTCTTCCGCACTTCCTTTCTCTCATGTTATTTCCTAGTATCAAGTCTAATAGATGAAATTTTATTATTTGTAGAATGATTATTATAAGTAGGTATCAGCATTTTAATATGTTTCAAAGCACTTCAAAAGCCTGTAATACTTTTATTTAGAACTGTGCATAATTAGATTAGCTGATCTTATATTAATTTTTTTCACTGTAGGATACTAAATCTGAGCCCCCTCATTAATTGTGAGAAATTTAGCATTAGCTGTTAAATCCTATGTGAAACATGGGCTGCTACATAAAAACTACTGTTTAAATTGGAATTAACTTAATTATTTTTCTTTGCACTTGATATTTCCTTCACTGCAATATTCATGAAAGCATGTGACAGATTTGTAAATTTAACTGTTAATCTCAGATTTCTAGACCCTTTAATCAGTATTTATTTGTCTGTAGAAACAGTACTAGCAAGTTAATGATTTGCTAATTTGAAAAATGCTCATGTGGTTTCCTATGTTAACTGATTTGTGCATTTTTTAAAAAATGGTATGAAATCAATTAATGTTAAAGAGCAATTAAGGTGGAGATTTTATTCCTTCGTTACACAGCAGTTTTAGGGCTAAAGATGCTATAAACCAAAACAACATAAAATTTTAGAAAAAATGCTCAATTGTCTCTTAAGTTATAAACTTTTGATGGTTTTGTATCTAAACATTTTGCTAAGAAAATCATCTTGATAAAGCACAGAATAGAGACCTTGTGCGGAATGCATTCGATGTTTACTTATGGGTACATAGATGAATGTACAGTAATTGTTTTTTGCAGGTTTTTAAAAGTTTGTCTATTTATTTATTTATTTATTTATTTATTTATTTATTTATTTATTTATTTATTTTGAAAGAGAACAGGAGAGGGGCAGAGAGAGAGAGAGAGAGAGAGAAAGAGAGAATCCTAAGCAGGCCAACATCGGGCTCGATCTCATGAACCTGAGATTATGACCTGAGCCGAAATCAAGAGTCAGATGCTCAAATGATTGAGCCACCCAGGCACTCTTGTTTTTGCAGTTTTACAAATATGATGCATAGTAGACATTTTACAGTTTTCACAGTAAATGCTTTGAATTTTGTATCTACTTTCCAATATAAAATAGAGGCATAGGTGTTTCGTATACTCTATTCAAATGTTATAAAATTGCCCTATGACTAATCTAACATATTAGCCACTCAATCAATATATCACTTAAAAGTTAGGTAGTTGACATGTTTGGAAGATCTATGATTGGTGCTAAACAATGTTAGGCCTAGCACTGATAATACAACGTATAAACTAAAGTCAGGATTAAATTTGCTTAGGACTTACAACATGTATTATGAACTCTCCTGATTATATTTTCCCACATAGACTTCTTTTGTTCTTAGAAACATAAGAGAGATTTGGATATTTGTATTTTGAAATTATTATTCAAACTGGCTTATCTGCCAGTTCATTCACTCATTTATTTTTCCCCCCATTGTTAGCTATCAACTGAATTACTCTTAAGAAGCTAATAATCTAGTTGGGAGAAATGGGAGGAAAAATACACACATGCATATACTATACATTGTGAAAACCTATTCCATGAAAATTTCATTTGTGGATGGTTAAAGGAGAAGATGTGTAGCAATCACTAGGAAGAGGTTTTTTTTCTGGGTTAAAAGCAGAGATGGAGAGTGGTACAGATGAGCTGAGTTTTTATCAGTGGTTTAATGTAGCTCGTCAACAACTTGAAGTTAGAGAACCTACGTTTTTTCCTGAATTAGTCAAATGTAAGGGGTGGTTTGTTCTTTTGTCACTGACAACCTTTTTGAATCCATGCTCTCTCCTTCTTCTGCAGAAGAATGTCTTCCAAGCAAGCCACCTCTCCATTTGCCTGTGCAGCTGATGGAGAGGAAGCCATGACCCAAGATTTGACCTCAAGGGAAAAGGAAGAGGGCGGTGATCAACATGTGGCCTCCCATCTGCCTCTGCACCCCATAATGCACAACAAACCTCACTCTGAGGAGCTACCAACACTTGTCAATACCATTCAACAAGATGCCGACTGGGACACTGTTCTGTCGTCTCAGCAAAGAATGGTAAGTTTTTAAAACCTGACCACTGTCACTGAGTGTGTCCTTTAGTATGGCCTCATAACGAATAGGTGCTCTAGAGAAAGCTCGAAATACATATCATTTGTGTTCAGATCATGAAACAAGCACCATGTGTATTATTAATATTACTAATATGCCAGTAACTGGGAAAAAATTGGAAAATGGTTTGTGATTTAGTTTTTGTCCATTATTAGGTTAACTTGCCAAAAGGTATTTAATTTAATTTGGGGGAAGCTTTGGTTATCTTATTTTCTGAATCTCTCCTCTTTTTTAAGTTTATTTATTTATTTTGAGAAAGAGAAAGGGAGCAGGAGAGGGGGCAGAGAGAGAGGGAGGGAGAGAATCCAAGCAGGCTCCGTACTGTCAGTGCAGAGCCCAATGTGAGGCTTGAACCCATGAGCCCCTGAGATCATGAGCCCCTGAGATCATGAGCCGAAATCAAGAGCCGGACGCTCAACTGACTAAACCACTCAGCTGCCCCTCTGTATTTCTTAATAAAGTGATAAACTTGATCATAACACAAAATAGGTATGATCAAATAAAGTGTGGCTGTGTATTAACATTGAAATATTGTATAAGCAAACATGTCTATGTGAATGAGGTCATGTGAATACATCTTCAGTGGAGGAAATGCAGGTATTTATCATTTTTAATGGTCATTTTTGATTTATGATAAAGCTTTTCTCACTTCTGTGCCTATACATTAATTTCAAAAGGACGTGCAAAGCTCCTGAGTATCATTCAATCAGACTGCAGGAGTTTACCCTGAAGGTAGAAACATCAGATCCATGCGGTATCTTAGCCAGCTTTCCCATGCTAAATTCTGTCCCTAGCCATCAAAACAGAAGCCACAGTAAATGGCATTGTCTAGTCTAAAGCAAAAAAATCTGATTTTTTAGCATCTACAACTGACCAAAACCTTAACATATTTTATTAGATTAGGAATTGAAAACCCATTTTGCATTTCTTAAGTTTTGGTTAATGTTAATGAAAGATATTTTAGATGACCTGTGATGAAAAGTTTTATTCTTTAGTAAAAAATACGGTAATATTTAAAAACACCTTTACAACTGATAACATATGTTTAAATTCTTGCTCTGTGCTTACTGCTTAATGTCAAAGACTTGATTCCATAAGTTATGGAGGCAGACATTTTTCCTTTTCAGGTGATTTTGCAGTCACAACTAGTGCTCTTTAGCAGTAGGTGAAAAGTAGGAGATTAGAAGAAAAATACAACTTTTCTAGACTAACTCTATGTTCATAGGGTATTCATTATACAATTAACAGATCCACTGGAAGGTTTATTTTCTTTGCATGGGGGAAAGAGAAAGTATAATAAGGCAAGACTAAAAGTCTGTTTTTCTGATTGCACTTAATCATTTTGTACCTCCAAGATAGCAAGGGTGAAATAGATAGCTAGTCACTGCCACCGCTTTTTGAGAAGATAGTAGGGCCATATTTTATTTTTATGTCTTCGAGTATTAACGGAGCACTTTCTCTGGGTTCAGCATTCTACTCAGTGCTTGCTGTATTGTGGTAAAAAAAAAAAACATGCGTGATTATGCTTTCATGGAACTAATATCTAGGAGAGGGGACTGAAGTTAAATAAACACACATACATAAGTATATAATTAAAATTGTGATATGTGTTAGGAAGAAAAAGAGCAGAATGCTGTGTGAGAACATAATGGGATAAACCTAATTTAGAATAGATGGATAGGATCCTTCTCTGACCTAAGGATGAGAGGAACTAGCGAGGCAAAGAATAGAAGAAAGTAAAAATAGCAGAGGGAACAGAATGGAGGGAATATTTGAGGTGAGAAAAATATAGCTGAATATCAGGAAATGAAAGATAGTCTTTGTGGCTGAAGTGTAACGATGAGGATGCGGTGGAGCATCAGATATGGTTGGAGAGACTAGTAGGGGTTGTATCCAACAAGACCATATAGATTATGTGATGGAAGTGAGATTTGAATCTAAGTGCAATGGAGAACCATTGAAATGTTTTAGAACATTGCAAATAGATCACTCTGGCTCTAGTATGAATGGGTGGGAAGGAGAGAGAGTGAAAGGAGGAAGACCTGTTGGGAGGCTACTTAAGAAGTCCAGTTAAGAGACGATAGTGATTTGGGCAGATGGGATAGAGAGAAGGGATGGACTCAAGATCTAGTTCACCACTTACGCCAAAGATAGTCATGGGCAAATAAAAGTAATGAAGCTGAAAAATAGAGGTTGAGGCAGAAATAATACCCTTTAAATTTTACTCCTTTAGAAAACTGTTATTTTCCTTAGTAAAATTTTGTTTGTATCTTGGCAAGTGCCAAATTGCTTCAGTGGATTATTCTCAAAGTTTTATGATCTAAAATTTTATCAGAAAATAGATATTAATAATTTGCTTACCAAATTTATATTAAGAGGGATTTATGGTAGTATAAAATAGTTTAAATTTGCAAATATGTTATAAGTATAAAAGAAATCATATTTGCTGGAAATGTTTTCAAACTTTCTCTCTCTTTTGATATCAAGCACTGCTTTCCACTGGAGCCTTTGTGTATTCTGAATGTCTGGAAGCCAAAATATTTTGTTTTAACTCCCACTCTATAGTATTTCCCAGCTGTGTACTTATATGGTATAATAAAAGGATTTAACAAATGGGAAATAGCAGCTGCATTTGGAAATTCCCTTTGTGCTCCCTTTTCATTCGATAGATTCAATAATGTGTAACAACTGTAGCATCAGACCTGTAGTGACTTACACTGCAAGTATCACTTCACCAACCAGTTTTTCTATATGGGGAAGAAACACATTGAAGGAGTTTAGGTTTATGGGCAGTCCTGCAAACCTACATGTAGAGTGTGTGTATGTGTGTGTGCGTGTGTGTACATGTGCATGTGTATATGCGCACACATGCATGTGCGTGTTGGGGTGGGGAGACCTTGACTAAAGTAAAATTTTGTAAACATTTTACCTCATTCCACTTTCAAGTAATTATGAAGTCCAAAAGTATTGTTATGATGTTAAGTGAAACTTGGTTGTTCTCTAATACTCGTTACCCACTATAATTGAACCCCATAAAATAGCTGTGGAGAAATAAAATTTAAAAGTAAAAAACACTAACACGAAGTTTACCAGCACCTATTCAGTTTCCACTGTTGTTAATTTTTTTTGATGGCCTTCACTCATGAACAGTTAGAAACAGGCACTAAAAATTTCTTATCTGCTGGGTTCAGGAAGGGTTTTACTTTGAAATATCAAGACCACAGAAGAGCTTTACTGTAAGAGAGGGTAAAGCCCAAGCAGAGAAGTTCTGCTAATCCCTACTTCCTGATTAGAAAAAAAAAGTCTTGAAATGTTGAAATTCTTATTATTTTGAGGTGGCATTCCAACAAAGTATGAGACTCCGCAGTTTCAAACAAGGAAAATAATTCATTATGGTATAAGTAAAGGAGAATAGAAATTTTAAGAGTCTCATGCTCTACCGACTGAGCTAGCCGGGCTAGAATAGAAATTTTAGAGTTTGACATTCAAAGACCAATTTGAGATTAAAAAGTTTTAGACTCTGATTTTAATTATAATAGCTTACGCTATAGACGCCACAATTCTTGACTTTAAGTTTAGTGTAAATCGATAAATTTCATTTGAAGGCTAAAAAGTTAGTGTAAATAAAAATTCACTGTCCTTTTTCACTATATACACCCACTGCTATTTGCATTATGGTATGAGTGTACCAGTACTTTTTTTTTTTCCAGAGGAATATTGACACTGTCTCCTGATATGTGTTTTTGTTCCTATAAGGACTGATTCATTAGACAGGAATAAATTCACATCATTTTTTCATGAAAAAAATGTAATATATCATTCTTTTCATTGTTAACAAGGATGAAGGAACATTTTATGGTTATATTTAGTGACTGGCAGTATGATCCTGTGTGTAACTATTATCTCCTAATGATTACTTGAATATATAGCACCTACTAAGTTCCAGGCACAGAGACTTTCTTATGAGTAAGACAAGAAAGAGCCCTGCTATCACGGAACTTCTAGTACTATAATAGAAAATAAAGAAGTTTCACAGGGTGAGCCAATTTTAGACAATGATAAATGGAATAAAGAAAATTAAAGAAGAAAATGTGATCAAGAATGACTACTTTAAACAGTCCAGAAGGTCTTTCTGAAGGTGTGACTTTTGAGTTGAAATTTGAATGAGAAGGAACCAACTATGCAGAAATTTGGGGGGAGACACCCAGCTAGAATATATAGTAAGTGCAGCGGCCTTTTTAGTTGGTGCATTTGAACAACAGAAAACAATAGAGTGGCTGGAATGGAGTGGGTGAGGGAGAGAATGGTATGAGATGAAATCAAAGAAGAAGGCAGATGAAGACTTTGGGGGTGTCTTAGGCTACCGTGAGGTGTTTGGACTTTACTTCAAGTACATTGGAAGTAAAGCCATTGGATGCCATTGGAAGATTTTAAGCAAGAGACTAACATGATTTCATTTATGTTTTTACAAAATCATATTGGATGCTGTGTAGCATACAGATTGTGGGAGATAATACCAGAAACAAGGACACCTAGTAGGAAAATTATGGCAGTAGTGCCAGTGAGAGTTTGAGGGTAAGTGAAAGAGTGAACAATTAGGGAGGCTTTTCTTTGAGTTCCCCTAGAGTCTCAAGAAGACAGCATTCACACAGAAGGTGAGGAGAATATTTTAGGCCATGTGGGCATGACGTTAGTGAAGGGAACAGAAATTTAGAATGAACAGGAAATGAAATTGTGAAGATCAAGAAAGGGGGGCGGAGAGCAAGGAGATAGGCTTGCTCCTGGACAGAAAATGGTCCCGTGTGAGGACAGAAGCTTTTTACTTAAGAGGGAACTGTTTACAGGTGACTTCTGGGGTAGGCCATGGGGATGTGGGCAGAGTACCAACAGTATCTCTTACAAGATCCAAAAAGTGACAACAATATTGTGAGATCTTCTATATACATATGCATCTGTGCTCTTGCATGCATGCTTATATTGATATGTAATTTAAGTCAAAATGGGATTATATGCATCTGGCTTTTAATTACTAGTGTAATTAAGTAAAAATAACCATACTGGACCTTCAGCCTCAGAATATCAGAGCTTCTTATTTTAGAGACCTACTTAAATTCCCCTGAGTGAATTTTATATTTTAGAAAAGTTTTAAAAATATTTTTTCACTTTAAATAAAAGATGCCAATGATGACCTTTGCTGTAATTGAAAGAATATAGTCATAGGCATGTTAGGATATTTAATAAATACTAGGAACAATACTGTCTTGCTCGCAAACATTTTCTCGTTTCTGCCTTTCTTGCTTTTAGTCCAAAGAAGTTGCTAATCAACTCTGGAGTGTTCTATGTAGTTCATTTTGAGTCATAAAAATTCTGATGTGAACTTTGTACTGTGACTGAGATCGGAGCTGTTGTCATACATGATAACATAGTCCAGGAATTTCGAGCGAGGATTTTATCCTTCTCAGCCATTATTTATGTTGTTATAGGATTTTAGAAGATTTTTAATTTTTTAAGCTTTTAGAAGATTTTAAAAACTTGAGTTGAGGCCAGTTTTTGGTAAGATGTAGTCATTTAAAGATAGTAGGTAACATCCAAATGAAATGTATTTTCTCACTTTTATTGAGACTACTTTGGAAAGGGTAGTGAAACCCACTAGTTTGCCTGATCCCATTTTATAGTCTTAACACCTAATGCAAGATTTATGTGCATCTTTTTGGTACCTGCTTGGTCTATGAACCCATAAACTGACAAGGTTTAGACTTCCTGAAAAATTTAGTTACTACTCCTCTCATTTTAAGATTTTGGAAATTCATTCGACTTAAGTGAATTTCAAACCTATACTTCTGATAACAAGCGAAAAATGTCTGTCCTTGTCTCCTGACTTATGAAACAACATTCTCCAGGAAGCCCTGTGGGAAATTTCCCATTTTCTGTAAATTTGAAACTGTATTAGCACATAGTACTGTCTCTTTTTAATGTATTTCAGAAATTTAATGACAGAAATGTACTTACAATTTGAACCAAAAGGTGAAACCATATTTTATTGTATGGTGTGAGTAGTGAAACAGAGAGCCGATGTTGTCTAGTGTTAACTCATTGATCATCTTTGTGTTTCTACACCCTGGTTTTGTACACTGTTTCATTCCTGCTAATAAAAAATATATATAGATCTTTAAAAAAAGATCTTTCTCAAATATGGGTCTTTTAAATTAAACAAAATTATTACTGGTATGCTACTTGAAAATATCTTGATGTTTATTTATGGAAGCTGGAATTATTTCATTATTAACCTTAATGATATAATACATCTTTAAATATACTTTTTGGAAAAGTTTTCGTACCAAGCATATTATCAAAATCTTTATCAAAAGTAGAAACATTAACATGCTCTGAAATAGTTGGCTTTTTTCCCCCTTGGGCAAGAAGGAATCAGGTATGCATGCTGATTAACACACTCCAGTCATTAACATGTGATTATGTGGGCTGCATATTGAGCACCTGCCAAAATATAAAAATCCAGTACTTTGCTACATCTGTGCAAAGACTTTTTGCATTTCTTTTGTATTTTGACAGTTCAAGGAAAATCAGGCCGTGGTATTTTTTTTTTCAGTGTAATAAAATCGTGTATACAGAATGTTTTCAAGGAGACGAGATATGCCGTATTTATTTTTATTTTAATCTTTCAGGCTGTATAAGAGCCAGTGACTGGAGTTTGCAGAGCACTGACTATAACATGAATCTCTTAACACACTCCATTACTGGCATTCACTTACAGTTTACAGCATTCCTTCATGTTTGTAGGGATTATCTTTTCTGGGATTCAACCAATATTCCCCTAATTTGCTTCATTTTTATGTGATATCTTTATGCCTCAGAAATATTTTATTTTCATTTCTTTCACCAATACACTGCTAGTGTACACCTCGTTGTGATGCCAGGACTGCTCCTATGGTTTGATTTCTTCCTGTTTACTATCCATATGAAAATATTCCTTCATGACCAAAGTATAGTTTGGATTCTTCAGCATTTCAAACATGTAGGAAAGGTCACTTTTCACTGATTATTTAAAATAAAATTCGATTATTAATAGGAAAGCAAGGATGATCTAGTGTAGCAGATCAGCTTGATTGAGTCAGGCCTGTTCCAGATAGCTCTGTTTTCTTGATGGATTCAAATGACACTTGAATACAGTAGAATATCTTTTTTTTTTTTTTTTTAGATAGACTTCTTACCAAATTGGTCAGTATTAATCAGTGGAAGCTGATCTCAGGACACAATAATTTTCTGATTAAAGCAGAACTCCACAGTCTATATAGGTGGTTCTTTTTTTAAAAATTTTTTAATATTTATTCATTTTCAAGAGAGAGAGGGGGAGGAAGAGAGAGAGAGAGAGAGAGAGAGAGAGAAAGTGAAAGTGAGCATGAGTGGGGGAGGGGCAGAGAGAGAGGGATACACAGAATCCGAAGCAGGCTCCAGGCTCTGAGCTGTTGGCACAGAGCCGGATGCAGGGCTCGAACTCACGAAGAGATCATGACTTGAGCCGAAGTGGAATGCTCTACCCACTGAGCTACCCAGGCGCCCCTATATAGGTGGTTCTGATTAATGTACACTTTCTTGTACAGAATTTCTTCTTGCCTAGTGGTGACCGGGATACATCACTATAATGCAATACGATAACTGGAATAATGAAATCTGTGCATTCCTATAAGGTTTCTAAGCAACGTGTTGTAGAAAGCAATGTATATATTATACAGCATGCAGTCTTTTCCATGACTAATTTGAAGTTTTCATGATTACAACGAGATATGAATCTTCAGGTCCTTCTATATCAGCTTGAATAAGATGGTAGTACCTGTGATAGGGAGCATTTTGCTTTGGAAGGAGAAAGCTGGGATTGTATTTTCACTTCTGCTCTTCCTTCTTACACTAATTTGACTAGGATTACTTTCCATGAAGGTAACTTTCACATAATGAATCATTTGGAGATGAGATTGAAAGGGCTCTCTTTGATTATTGAGTCAAACCACCTGCATTAAGCAGGAAAGAGCCTACTCTGTTCCAACATGAACATACCTAATCTTTCTTGAACACATCTAATGAATGTGCCTTAATTATGTTGATATGCAAATTATCCCACTGTTTGATTGTCCTCTGCAATAAGAAGTTTTCCTTGCTTTCCAAGAGAAATGTAACCTTTTAAAAGAAGAACAACTTCAAGCCATTATTGCTTTTGTTAATATAGCTTTCAGTGTGATGACATTTATTTTTTATACTATTAACCTTTTAAGTATTATTTTGGTATTACTACATTCTCATGACCTCTAGGCATTATTTTTCTAGGTGATGCAAATTGAGTTCAATAATATATCTCTGTGTAAACCACGTTCTCAAATCCAAAGTATAAATTATAAACCTTTGCTAATAAAATTTTACAATCAGGTAAAAATTAGAAATGAATATTTATGCATTTCATTTATCTTCTTTATATTTCATTAACATCATAGAAAATGGGAAACCTTATTTAATAAAATGATTGGGAATTATTTTGTAAACTTTTGCTTTCATTATAATTTAACTCTGATTTGTTTTCACTGCTGGTGTACTTAGAGTACCTAGAATACAATATTCTCAAGTTCATCAAACTTCTGGGAAGAAATGGGCCCTCATTTAAGAATAGACAGATTATGGTGGTATACATTTACCTTGAAACACACAAAATGAGCATTTTTTTTGCAGTTACTGTTATTTAGGAATTTTTGGTTTAGCTCTAGTGGTGACTTAACAGCTTTTTACAGAAGGACTGGGTTAGCTAGGATTAAGCTACTGTAATCCATAAACAAATTGAGAAAAACTTTCTCCTGAATTCAGAGATCATATGTGGCCTTCAGTTTTTGAAATTATTTTGTTCCTGGTGTGCTTCTACCAAACATACCTCTCTCGTTTTTTTTTTTTTTTTGTTGTTGTTGTTGTTCTTATACTGGTATATTTTGTATGTGAAGTTGATTATAGTTTATTTAGTTTTCTGAAATTGTCAGTAAGAATAGAATTTCACTGTCCTTTTGACTACTGTTCCTTGGATCCATGAGGACTGACATAATAGAGCAAGGAATGAACCTGAATCTGAGTTTTTTTGGGTATTCGGAAGTTAGAGAGAAAAATATAAATTCATACCTTTGTTCCCTACCTGTCACCCCTCAAGAAAGAGCTGGGCTCTAAGACTGTAGGTGAGCCATCAATTCAAGGTTGTGTGCTGCCCCCAAGTATGGCAATGTATGGTTTCCAGACATTGAGGGCACCTGACGACAGAATTGGACCTCTACTTACTGCTTTCTGGTAAATTGGTGACATTTTTATTCCTACTTTCCCTTTTCCTGGAAATGTAAATACAGATAGATAGAATAGATGCTTTATTAGCAACACAGCCTCTGAGGTATCATTTTTAGTCTCTTTGTACTTGTTCATGTGTTAAAAATTTAAATCAGAGAGCTGGAGAGGTGATTTAAAATTTCTGGATTACCAAGAGTTTCTTGCTTAAGCCTTTACATGTATTTGACATAGTAGAAGGGAATTTGAAGGCTTTTGTGGTAGAATTCTCTAAATTGGGACCCTCACTGGGCAAGATCCAGTGAAGAGAGGAGGTGTTGGAATCCCCAGAGCAGCTGTGAGGTCTCAGTGTGTATGACAGGGACAGTAGTTTGTTGTCTAGATGTTCTTCCCTGGACAAGCAAGGCCATGGGAGGACTTCGCTGTTAATAGAGTAGGATCTCTGTTCAGTAACAAATAGATTTAATAGGCCTCGATTGGGGTCTGGTCATTTTTAATATTAAGATTTGTGACATATAAAGGGCATATGCTGAGTTATTTTTTATGTGACCTCAGTCCCATCATTTTTAGATAGACAACCGAGACGTAGGCAATTATTATACCAATATTTGTTTCTGGGGGCTTAATTACTACCCTTTTCCTAGTGAAGCCCAACTACCTCACCCTTTTTCTAAAAGTTTTATATCTTCTTTTTTCTGACGCTACTATGATACCCTTGAATGATTGCAGATCCCCTTCCTTTACAATGGCCCAGGTTTTTGTCTTGAATTACGGGTAGGTTTCCCAGAAGCTGGATTAAATAGCATTTGAACAGATTACTTGTGTCATCCTACAAGCCCTCCTCTTCCATGTTAATTTTGAGCCAGTGTCATACAAGAGGTCCCTGTTGCCTTGACCCTCCTGTTTTTAAGGCTATTTGGCTGTTTTTGGTACTGGTTAGGAAGGTTTTTTCCTTCACCTCCTTTGCTTCAGCTTCAAAATTCTGGTATCTAGATTTGTCCACTATTTCAAAGTATTCTTTATTATTCCTCATTTGGGTGATAGTTAAATGGGTTCCTGGTGATCTGACTGATACCTGGATCCAGTGATGTACATATAATTTAAGCATCTGCCATAGACTTCAGTTCATTTAAAGCATACTAGCTGCTTTGCTGATTCTATTTAAAAAATACAGTTATTTTCATAAGTGCACCGGATTTTCTCAAATGGGCAAGAAAGAGCAAAACAACTGCAGAGGAGGACACCATGAAGATAATAGACTTGACACTAGAGTAAGTAGTTATCTCATAAAGAAAAGCTCTATGGAATTGTTTGAGACTCTCCATGCATAGAAACGTGCTCTGTTAAAACTTGTCCAATTATACTTCTCCAACTTCTGCATAATCACACTCCTTATTCCCTAAAGCCTCAGATTGTGAAAAGCAAACAAATAAACAAAAATTCTTGATTTAGTGGAAATGTTTTCTGTGAAATTATTTAGAGGAAACATAACTTAGAGGGAAGGACATTGCCTTATTTATCTCTGTCACTAATTTGCTGTGTGACCTTACGGAAGTTGCTTTATATCTTTGGACTTCAATTTCCTCATATCAAAAATGAAAGATCTGAACTATAATCACCAAGTCTCTTGCTACTTTTAACTTTCTGGGCTTCAAAGTTAAAATTGTCTTGGCCAACTCAACCTAGCCTGGTGTAGTGTTGTTTAAGTGGAGTGTCAGATGGTAGTTTGAATACTAATGAATTGCCGGATGAAAGGAACTGTCTGGAGCTAGTAGGCACACAGATCAGCTAATGACTGAACCTTGATAGAGTGTTGTCCCATGTGTTGATCTAACAGGCCTGCCTGTCTGAAAGATCTTCTTACTGTTTCATTCCCCAAAAATCATAAAATATTCTCATCTCTGGGGCTGCCTGTCCCGTGACGTTAGAGTTTTAAAGGATGAGGTCTCTAAGGCAGTGGTAGTGTGCCTTAATTCTCTGTTGTTTAGAATATTGAATACATTCAGTTCAGGGCACTACTGTTTAAGAGAGGGAGAAACCAATTAGAACATACTCAGGGGAGAACGATCGGGATGGCTGAACCATGTCTTACGAGGAATAAATCAGGGATGTTTGGCCTAGAAAAAGAGAAGATACAAGGCTACTATAATAGCTGTGTGTTTTAAAATGTTTCAAATGTTTACATGGGATATAAGAAAGGTTGAAAGATTATTAATATTTTATTACTGTATTGATATAATAATATTCTATAATATTATCTTATTAATACTCTTATTAATAAGAACGATTGACAACCCTGCACGATGAAGTGGACTGCACTGGGAGGCATTACATCTTCCATTATTAGAGATGTTTAAGGAGAGGCCAGAAAGTTACTCGTTAGGGATATTGAAACAGTGAACCTCACTACCACCAATATTGCCGTTTAATGAACACTTAACGATGTAACAAGTACTGTTCTAAGTGTTTTTATTTTTATTAATTCATCTATTTTTCATAACAATGCTATGAGGTAGGTTCTGTACTGCTGTTAGCACTCCCATTTTATAGATGAGAAAACTAAGACACAGAGAGGTTAACTGACTCATCTGTGTTACATGGCAGGTAGATGGAAAAACTGCGATTTAACTGCAATATCTGGCCTAGAGAGCTGTGGTTTGTTAACTATTATCCTACCTTTTTCTGCACAGGGGATGAATCTTAGATGGGATTGAGCAATTGGATTTTTAAGAACCTTTGAATCTTGAGATTTTGATTCATAGATGAGGGAAAGCTTTTTCTATGTGCTTGTCTTGACAAGTTGGAGAATTTAATATTTTTTCTTTATTTTATTTTCATTTATTAAATATCATTGTGGTGAGGATGTTTTAAAAAACTTAGTATTGTAATTTTTTTCTTTGAATCAAAATAACACTTTAAAACAATAGCTTTTATTTCTTAGGCTTTAGGAATCATGACACTTTAGCAAATAGTAGTAATAAATTTATATACCAATGCATGATGAATAAATTCATTGTTATTGAACAGTATAATAATAGTGTAAAGTGGCATGGTGTTGTGTCAACTTTGAGAATGCTATATAAATCTAATATATTCTACCAAGTTTCAGGGTTTTTTTTTTAAGTTAATTTATTTATTTTGAGAAAGAGAGCATGAGTGAGTGGGAGGTGGGGCAAAGAGAGAGTAAGGGAGACAGAGAATTCCAAGTGGGGGCTCTGCACTGCCAGCGCAGAGCCCAATGTGGGGCTCGAACCCACGAATCTTGGGATCATGACCTGAGCTGAAATCGTGAGGCTTGAACCCCTGAACCATGAGATCATGACCTGAGACAAAATCAAGAGTCAGACACTTAACAGATCGAGCCACCCAGGTGCCCCCTGCACCTCTTTTGATAAGAGAGAAAAAGAATAATACTTTGTTTTATCATTAGAGTTAATGATACTTTTGTCAGGAATAACCTGCTGTTAATTGGAACCAAATTCAGTATTTTCATTTATTTAAGCTTCCTTAAACCAATGCTTTTCTTTAAAATATGTCACATTAGAGAAAAACATACTTTTTCCTCTGAGAAAGAACCTATAAATGTTAGCAATTTAGTTTTCAGCATATTAAAAAGGTTATATTTCCTTTGTTAGCAAGAAGTTATTGGAACCTAGATTAGGTAAAGCTTTATCTGTCAGTCACCTCATAATACTGTAGTAGAATGTGTCTTATATAGCTCAGTTGTCAGGAATTTTTGGCTCATCAAAAGGGGGGTATTTTAAGTGGGGAATCAGAAAAAGCAGTATATATCTACCATATATATATATATATGCATATATATATATAGCTTAATTAAAATATATTAAAGTACATGTATATATGTAATATAACTTGAATGTTTAACCAAAACTTAAATATATAAAATGCAGTGCATACAGAAGGAGAGGTGTAGAGCCATCTGTTCTGGCAGAGAAGAGTGATCACTGACATGGCTGAGTTGGTAGTACACCAACTTTTAGTTGGTTTTATTATTGTGTTTAATTTCTTTACAGACATTGCATACCATTAATTTCCTTCAGTCGAAGACTACCAGGAACACACCTGTAATTGAACACATTGGTTTTATTACTCATTAGAGTCGGGAGAACACACACCATAGGGAATCATCGAATGTCTCAGTAAGAAAGTATTCAAAAGAACATTTTGTGGGATTTGGGTTTGTTGGAGTGATTTGAGGTAGGGTTTAAGGAAACAGAAGCTTGCTGTAGATTGGAGGCTGTCAGAAATCAGGGACAAACCTGTAATTTGGTATCCCAATAATCTTATGTAGGGGGATGGGTAGACTAAGTGAGGATAAAGCTGTAATCGGAAAGGCAGTATAACTGAAATGGAAAACAAAAACAAAATGACAAGAGTGCAGTAAGAGTGGACGCATTTAATTCAGCCTGCTAATGGGCGGAGAAAAGAGTAAGAGAGGCTAATATCCTGTCCTACAGTTAGGTTGGGCAGCAGGTAGGGAAGTTGATTCATGCAGCTGCATAGAGGGGCTATTTCCCAGTCATTTCTCCTAGCACCAATGACTTCCATTTGTATGTAGGTTTCAACTCCATTTTGTAGGGCAAGATTCCATTCCTGACCTATGGTCTCTGCTTGTCTCGGTTCCTGACATCTTGTCTGACTTTTGCAACCTCAGCCCACAGTTCTCCTCTGTTTGCAGTTACGACTGCCCTTTCATATTCTTCGTCAAGGTGCAGTTGGCAACCCAGATGAATTAGAACAATAGTGTACTATAGCTGCTCCAGGACAGAATGGAGATAATCCATATGCAGTTAGGTTAAGCGGGAACTGATAGCATGTATCCCTAGAAAAAGCTAATTACCAATGCTCAGGTTTCTGGGATTTTGTGAGGGGTCAGGACTTGATGGAATTGGTTTGGGATGACTTTATATTAGTTTTATATTAATTTGTGATATTTGAGCATTGATATGGAAGAGAGTAATGTCATGTAGTATTTATTATTATACTTAGATGAACAAGAATAAGTTAAAACCTGAAAACAGTGCCAGTGGTCATCATGTCTGTATTTTCAGAATTAAAAATTGAAACACAAGACAATTGGACAAAGGGTGTTTGAATTTAATAATAAGAGTAGTTATCATTGTGCTGAGCCCTTTATATGTTATTCATTTCTTACAGAAACTATTTGAGGATATAATTTTAACTCCATCTCATAGAAAGGCAGAGTCTAAGTCACACCCTCTTGACTGTTGATTAGATTGCACTGACAGTTACATGGTATGACTCTCCGGACTTGGTTAGAAATAGTGATATAGCATTCATCTGACTCTTTCTGGGGGTATACACCCTTGGAAATCTGAGCTACCACGTAAGAAGTTCAACTAGTCTGAAGCTAAAATCCTGGAGAGAAAGATCATGTGAAGAGATCACAGAGAGACAGAGGAAGATATCCAAGAACCCCCAGCTCCACACTCTTGAAGTGTTCACATTTGTGAACAAAGAAGCTTTGCCATGACTCCAACCTTAGCCACTGACTTACTGGAAACCTCATGGGAGGCCTCGAGACAGAATTTCCCAACATAGATACTCCTGAATTCCTGATCCACAGAAACCAATAAAAATAAGAATAAATAATTATTGTTTAAAGCCCTGTCCTAGGGTGATTTTTATACATTAGATACTATTATAGGGTATTTCTTGGTAACTCTTGGATTAGGGTTAATAACAAAGTAGAATTCCTCTCTCCAATTGTAGGTAAAGTTCTTTTCTGGCAATGTAAGGTAAAAAAGAGAGAGAGAGAGAGAGAGAGAGAGACTCTGATTTAGAATGTAGGCATTATTGGAATTATGGCATCTTTTACTGTTGAGAGTGACTTTATTATAGCCTTGTGGAATGGGAAAAGCACTGGATTTGGAGTCAGGAAACTCCAAATTGGATTTGAAACTCGTTCTGCCAGTTCTACCTTTGTGACATGAGGAAAGCTACATGACCTTCTGAGTGTCATTTTTCTTGCTGCAAATGAAGATACAGAACTTTAGTGTTCAGTTCTTGGCAACGCATTTTTTAGAACAACATCTAGAGACTGGATTGAATCAGAGGAGAATGATGAAGGGTCTGGAAACCATGTCAAAGGAAATAGGTATAGAAACTAGAGAAGTGTCACCTAGAAAAGAACTATTAATTCAATCCCTCCCTTAAGGTATTTGAACAACTCTAATTACGGAAGAGGCAATAGACTGATTTTGTGCATCTTTTGAGGGCAAATGGGAAACAATGGGTGATAATGATAAGTATCTAGACTGTAAGGATTCCTTTTTAAATAATTAAACTTATTAGAAAATATCATTTTAGAGCCCTGGTTATTTTTCTGGGTTCAATTCAGGTAGATTATAATATACTAACTCTCTAGACATCTTTGAGAGAGCCAATTTTTTCTCTTAAATTCTATTTTATATTTCCTTCAAGCATCCCCTCATAAGATTATTTTTGTTTTTCTTTATTACATAAACTGTGTTCATTAATGATAAATTAGAAAACACATAAAGCAAAAGGAAATAAGAATTACCAGTAATGTCATTACCATCAAGAAACCACTATAAATGTTTCGGTGTATGTCTTCCCAGTGTCTCGTTTGTTTTATGGCCGTGTTTGCCCTTATGGACACATGCATCAAAACTGAGGTTATGGACTAACCTAACTGCAATTATCCTTTTTTCCCCCATTTAATACATCTTTATTTGTAAATAAATTATTTCTACAACATTTTTTGGTATTCATATTCAACCTTAACAACAATATTTATTTTCTGTTTAAAAGTAGTATTTATAATAGAATATTTGCAAAATACAGATGACTTCAAAAAGAAAATTAAAACTACCTATTATTCCAATACTCAGAGAACTGTTAACATTTTGTTGGACCTTCTGGGGTCTTTTCTTCTGTACATAGCTTTTTCTAAAAAAATATATATTGATGTATCTCACCAACATACTTTTTACTAACAATGCATTATGATATTCTCCCATGTCACTACATTTTCTGAAAAAATATGATTTTCAATAATTTCGAATTATTCTATCATGTGGACCAAACCATAATGCCCTCAAATGATCTCTACAATTGGATATGCAAGTTGCCCCTAATGGTTCATCACTATAAACAACACTATATTCAACAAATATAATATTGTTTTTAATGGCTGTGTGGTATTCCATTGTGTAGCCATGTCATATTTTATTAAATGAATCCTTTATTTTTTTTAATGTTTCAGTTCTTAATATTTTGCTTAAATAAGCTATCCTGTCACTATTAGAACAAATCTTTACGCCTAGCCTTATTTTTTTTTATTATTCTTGACATATTTGGTGAGGAGTTGTTTCAAGTTCAGCAGCTGGTGATGTACTTAACATTTTGTTGGATGCTCTGGGGGCATATAGAAGAAACATGAGACATGGCCCCAATCCTTCAAGTGTTAAAATTTAGTTGCAAATATGACTAATACATGCAAAATAGTAATGAATAATTTATTCTGGTACGTTATTAAATGCTAAGTTGTGTGGTTCTGATTAAGTGCTTCAATGTGTGGTTCAGGGGGTAGGAGGGTAGTGAGAGGCCCAGGATTGTCTGGCAGGACTTCAAGGATGAAATGCAGTTTGATCTGAGCTTTGAGGAGTGGGTTCAGTGAATAGTCAAAGAGAATGTGGGCCATTCTAGAGGAAAGGAACATGAAGCACAAAAGCTCAGAAATCTGTGTGTTTGATACATTCACAGTACCATGAGAAGGCTATTTAAGTTTAACATCTTTTTATTGCCACTGCTGAGCAATCAGTTTTGAATAACAACTTCTGAAAAATCCGAGCAATATTTATTTTAATCTGTTTTTTCCAGTTTTATTGAGATATAACTGACAATAACATTGTATTAACTTAAAGTGTACATAATTATTTGACATATGTATGTATTGTGCAATGATTACCATAATAAGTTTAGTTAACATCCATCACTTCACATTTGTTTTGCTTTTAATATTTACTTTTCTACCCCTTTAGACATGGAAACATCTTAATTAAATATTCTTAATTTGTGAAAATTGCTTGTGTTTTCTACACACTTTGCCTAATGACTATTTTTTTTTCTACTACTGTGTGGTTTTTCAGTCATCTCCATATAATTTTGTATTGTATTTCATTCATTTCCAGCAAAAACTCTTTGGGTAATCTGAATCAGTGTTGCTCTCGTTCTTATGTTGGGACTGGGATCCTTTTAAATAATATTTCAAAAATTATCTTCACTGTTAGGTTTGGTGATGCCACTGATGTTGGGAGAAAACAAATTTAGAGTAAATTGCCTTTGAAAGAACTAATGCTAATTCAGGTCTCATATGCTTGGCTTTTTGTGATGTTCATTCGTTCAGTCATGTTATACAGTGGTGTTTTCACAAGAAAGAACACAAGAAGAGAAGTGATCTCTTCTATGTAATTTTTAAAAGTCACAAGTAATCAGCATTCTTAAAAATGTTCATAATTATACCCACATTTATAACATGAAGGCAAAGCACCTTTATTTTATTGCCTTCATAGGGAATCAGAATTAAAGGACCTATACATCAAAATCACTTAGGATGTTCATCAAACTTCATATTCCCAGGCCCCTCTCTTGGCAGTATAGAGGGAGGTGAGGGAATCTGCATTTTAACATACTTGTAGGAAATTTTAAACATTGACGTTTGAGAACCATACTGTCTCAAATCTCTCCTCCACAGCCGTGCTGCAGTGACATGCAGCAAGACTCGACAGATGTCACTGGGCATCTTTTCTCAAGTTGATGTGTCATAGGACCTGGTTTGTTTTTAGGAAATTACATAAAAAGTTGAGCTATTTTCCCTAATTAAACTTACTTAAAAGTTACCTAGCCCTTTTAAAAAAGGCAAAACTGAAAACAAAACAAAACTAGAGATCCTTTGTCAAAGGTATTGTTTTGTTTTCCTAATTTGGCATTATTGGCTTTTATCCAACAGTACTCTTCATTAAAAGTATTTGGACTTAGTACCCCTTTACTCAAGTGAATTGCCTACAGGTCTCCATTGATGAGAGACCATCATTCCTTAAGTTTTAGAAAGTTAAAAGTAAGGGCCAGAAATGGTAAAATTTGCACCTTTCCATTGTTCCTAAGGATGGTATAAGATGACTTATATGACTTAAGTCGTTGATGATTTTATCCACTGCCTATGTCAGTGCCTGGTGACATATTGCAAGTAATTGTTATCTCATAATATACTCCCAACAACCCTGAAAATTAGTTTTATTCCTACCTTATACAATGACACAAATACTAAATGCCTAGCATTTATAGAGTATAGTTATCTCATTTAATTTATGTGGAAACTTACTTCTCTAAGCTCCATTTTCCTTTTCTCCCCCTTTCCCTACCAGTTATTACTGCAACTTTTGCTTCATATTTCTTCCTCTACTTCTTAAAGCTTGCTGACTTCTTTGTGAAGAAGGAGAGAGATATAGGGGTAATTAAGATTGTCGCGCTTCTGATGAGAATCACAAAGGCTAGCTGCTTTACACACAGTTTTTCATTGAGGAAGAGAATACCCATGCACAGACAGATAAGGTGAATGTAAGATTACTGATGGGCGGTGGCTAAATAACAGTTCCTTCTGACCCGCAGTTCTGATTTAGAGAGATATAAAAACATTTTCTTCCTGTAAACTTTTAGGTGTTTGTTATTTTCAATCTCAGATTTGCATTTTTTCCTTGCAGATGAATCTAACCCTCTTACCAGCTAGCTAACTTCTCTGTACTGTGAAGTAATTCTTGTGCAAATATTTCTGTAACAAACTTGTCCTTTTTAAAAAATAATCAACCAAACAAGAAAAAAACATAAAAATAAACCACTTTTAAATGTGTGTGACTATGTGCTAAAATGTAAGTGGTGAAGATAAGGAATAGAATGAGGTTTTTGTAACTTTGACAGATGTGTAGCTAGGAAAAAAATGATTCTCCTCAAACCCTAGCATGCAAAAATATTCAGGTTGGCTAACTCTCTGGCACCAATTTAGATATTTTATATGTTTTCTGTTGAATAATTAACTTTGGATATTGAAGCTAATATCTCTATTGGTTCTAAATTCAAGAATAATGTTATTGTGATGTACATATTTTTTAAGCTGTGGGAAGAGCATTTCACAAAAGTGCCAATGAAAAGAAAAACTTTCCCCATCTTAATTAATAATTATTGAATCCAAACTATTTTCAATGAAAGGTATAAGAATAAGTAGTTAAAGTGTCCATATTAAAATTAAGTTTTTGAACCACTTGGATTGGTTTCTAATTAAAAAAAAACAGTTTGAATATGCAATTTCAGGGGAGTTCTTTTGATATTTGCTTCTTTAATGTTTAGTATTTTTAAGGCAGAGACAGTTAATATTATTTGTTCATCTAAGCCTTATATGCTATCATTCTGAGTTTGGGATTTTCCTCCAACGATATGCAAGGAAACAAATGTTCTAATGGTTTTATTTTGTTTTGTTTTTCTAGGAGTCAGAGAATAATAAGTTATGTTCCCTATATTCCTTCCGAAATACTTCTACCTCACCACATAAGCCTGACGAAGGGAGTCGGGACCGCGAGATAATGACCAGTGTTACTTTTGGAACCCCAGAACGCCGCAAAGGGAGCCTTGCCGATGTGGTGGACACACTGAAACAGAAGAAGCTTGAGGAAATGACTCGGACTGAACAAGAGGGTATGTGTGGACTTAACTGTTGGGCTTTATTCTTTTAAAGACTCCAAGCCTTTTAAAAAATGAGTGGGATTTCAAGGGCCAAAGCAGTGCGTAATTGGCACTAGCTAGGAAAAAGTTATTCAGAGGTTACCATGGTGATGGCAGATTGTGATCCATTGAGAGTATTGAGCAGATAGCTCCATTTTTCTAAACTTTGTGCATTTTATTTAGTTCTTATGATAACAAATTAAGGTTTTAAACTGACTGCAAGCCTTACCCTTGAAAAAGATGTAGTATGGGAACTTTTGCAGCTGCAAATTAATTTTTCGTTTTTCTCCTTTACTTCCTTTTGATCGATAGAGTTTTATCATGAAAAGACCAACTGTTTAAAAAGAAAAAAAACAAAAAATAAAAACAAAACTAGTTTATTTCTCATTTTTATAAATATTACAAATTTGTAAATATTATTCTTTCACCTTCAAATGTTGTAGAATTGAGAACTGAGGTTTCTAACATTGTGAAAGCTAAATGCTCAAGGGGGAAGTGCTGTGACACATGACATCCGTCGCAGTACCCCACATCTTATCTACCTTCTCTACTCTCTCAAGAGTCCGCTTAGGTTCATGTAGGTCCTAAAAAACAGATGAAAAAAGACTCTATCATAATAATTTTAAATTGAATACATCAAGCCTAAGCGATTGCTATACTTATGTATGTTCTTTCATTCTTTATGTATAGATTTTAGACTTTGAAACGTACCGTAGTTAATGGTTCTGGATTTATTGCTAACATCATAAGTTAAATTTAGACTTCTGTGACACTGTTAAGAAATGGGGATATAAGGGAATTTTTCAAGTAACTTAATTGTATTCCACTAAGGGCTTAAAAGTTTAAAAGTTTCAAATGAATTTTTGTGGATGTGTCTATAACATCAACACAAAAGAAAGTTTCTAAAATGTATTACATACTTCCCTAACTTGCCAACCAGATTATATGGCACAAAATGTAAATGATTTTTGATGACTCAGGATCATGATGCAATAGACTATGAACTCCAATAGTTATGTGACCCTGCATAAATTCTTTAGTCTCCCTGAGCCACGAAATTTAAAATTTGGGTGTTACTGATACCTGACTTGGTAACTCAAACATTTCGAGAATTAACTATAATAATGAATATAGAAGTCTCTTATGAGCAGTAAACTACATAAACTTGGGGTATTGTGATGATTATCACATTATAAATGTCAATTATTTTATCATGCTGTAATGTAATGATGCCCCCAGAGATCATTGAGATAATTAGGACTGTTTGGCTTTATGGTTATTTCTCTGTAATTATGAAACTTTGGAGTGCTTGTGTCTGCTCGATATGGGTATCTTTTTCAGTGCATGCGTGTATGTGTATGTGTGTGTTTTGGTTTCTCTTTTTTCAATAACAGGTTTCAGGCTGTTACTTTTTGCTTTGTTGTGAATAATTTCTAATTTCTTTCATTTTTCATTTATAAATTATTAAAATATATGATCATGACCTCTGGACCATGTGTAAAATATAAACATATATATCTGAGTGAGTTGCTTAGAGATTCTGGGAAATATACATGATTTTTAATGCATGGACTTCTCACTGCTCAGATACTTTCTTTTCTCCTATTTGGTTATGTTCTAGAATGACTGAGGCTGTCAGATCAATAATGTCTGATTAAGTGAGATTGCTAGAATAATTTTAATTATGATTTTCCAAAAAAGATGATTTTAGTTCTATAAGAAAGTAGGTTTCAATATACTTTATTAGAGAACTCTTTAATGTAAAAATAAAGAAACCGATTTGTGATGATTTTTTATTTCGGTATGGACTCCTAGGGAATTTAAAATAATTTTTATCTTGCAAGTCATGGTTAGTTTTCTATTCTTCCTCTTTATTACTGCGTGTCAAAGATTTGATACAAGAGAGGCACTTGCAAGATGAGACCTCTCATTTGAGAGTACTTTATCAGTATATTCCTACTATCGAAGAATATTTTTATGTACTTTACTGAACTTTGTTTTCAGTATATAAACTATATACATTTTAGGCATCAGAAAGTCAGGCATTTTTTAGTGTGTATTGGTGTATATATTAAGTATAAATATGAAGTGATGAAAGTAGGCTCATCAAACTTACATATTCTATAAATCTAGGAGGAATGCTGAATATAATGTATGAAAGAAACAAAGCTCAAAAAGCTTTGACAAACCAAAAATGTGAACTTAAAACTGATCCATCAAGATAAAATTTAATAGATCTTCTTGTCAAGTCCAGAGAGTATGACCAAAATTCCTAGCTGCACAAATAATTACTGAAGGAAATTCAAGTAGCAGACACATGAGTTTTTTAAAAAGCTTATGAGGTTTAGGTGACAGAAAGTGCACTGAGGTCAGCATGATGAATATTGCCCAAAATTTGCCAATGCTGTCTCAGTTAGCATTACTAGGATTACAGTATGTAACATTCAAGAAGTGGTAGTCCCATTGAACTCCCTGCTCAATAGAATGCATCTGAATTATTGTGTCAGATTGGGAATTACCACACTTTAAGAGGGACTTGAAGGCATTGAGATATTCTCAGAGGAGAACAGGTGACATGATAAACAGACATACAATTATATAATAAGAGGAATGGTTAAAGGAACTAGTATTATTAATCCCAGAGAAAATAGATCAAGGATGACAGGATAGTTGTCTTTAAAGATTAAAGTCATGTGGAGGAAGAATTGGTTTTATTCTGTGTAGGCTCCATAGGGATAGAATGAAGATCAGTGACAAGAAGTTGCAAGGAACCAGATTGTCATAATAAGTTAATTGTCTAACAGTTGTACCTGTCCATGTATGGAATAGTATTCTTTGGAAGATAATAAATTGTCCTTGGAGGCTTGTGGCAATCTTAATTGCCATTTTACTAGGACTAGGGGACAGAAGATTGGTCTTTTTCTAATGCCAAGGCTCTATGAATTTTTATGAACAATATACTTACACAATATTTTATAGTTCATCTATATATATATATGTATATATATATATATTTGTATCTATAGCTCTAATCAAGAACTACATAGCATCGAGATTATTTTTCTATAAGTTTTCTTTTACAAAGTGCTGTATTAGAACTGAGAGATTTTTACCTGGTTATTTTTTTTTCTGCCTTGGATTCCTTTGGTACTCTGGTGAAGCATATAGGTTAATTTTTTAGTTTAAATAGATAAAGTAAAATTCATGGAATTACAAAGAAAATGAATTCTAGTAAAATAATAAATAATTTAAAAATTTTTTGATATGGTAGAAACTACTCCTTTACTAATGCATTATACAACAAGATCTAGTGGAGGGACTAAAAATATCAAAATTTTAAAAGTAGTGATAAACATAAAAGATATTTTGAGATATCATTAGCAAGTTTAATGTGATCTAAAATACATTATAATTCTATTGGTTACAGTAGAATATTGTATGCTTTGAATATTTTATGGTTTGCTGCCTGTATTCACAATTTAAGGAAGTGCAAATTTTCAATTAGAGGTTAGTGAAAAAGATTTTTTTACATCCAGGTTCACCATCCAAGGCCTCCTGAATTCTGCAGAAATGAGAAAATAGGAAGGGGTGCATATAGAAGAGTTACTAGGAGACAGGACCGTTAGGAGTTAACATTTAAATGAGGAGACCAACGGAGAGGAATGGTTCAAATGTTGCTCAAGAGTTTTTAAATTTTGTGTGAATAGGAGAGTGTTAATACAATTAATTAAAAAAAAAAAGAACATGTTTTAGAGATGGGAGCCATGACGATTTCTATTTTTTATTGTGAGTTTGATTCTTAATTTTAATTATCTGCTCAGAGCAATAGTACAGAATAGTATAACAGGATTTCTGATTTTATAATAACTGTATTTCAGGTCTAAAGAGGTATAATAGCTCCACCAATATTTGCCTGACTTTGACCCTTTAAAGCCCCAGGTCTCTCTCCTTATGTGGGACAGTTCTTACCCCATGGGACATAGAAGAGTTTTCAAAAGAGCTTACTCATCTCGCTGTCACCTCTGTTTCCTGGTTTGAAGGCCATACCTCGTGAATGACAAGCCTGTGTGATTGGCATAATAATTGACTTTTCCTGAGTCATTGTTATTCTGGAGAATGTTTTGACTCTATTAGACTAAAAAACCTTCCTCCTCTCTCCCCCTCCTATACCGGAACTGATCTATTAAAAGTTCCTTTTGTGGTCTATTTTAAAACAATATCTACATGATAAAACAAAACTCTTCACATAGCATTAGGGAAGTTATTCTGTTACAGGCAAATCCTTTCATCAGCCAAATAATTGTCCAGTGTTTTATCTCCCATCCCTCAAGAAATGCCTTCTTCAGAGTACTGATTTGACTGGATTGCTGAAACACTGATGAACAAAGGTGTTTTGTCTGAAATGCCTCTTGTGAAAGTGAGATTTGTGGGAAAATAGACAAGCTTTCTGTTTTATTGTAAATTTAACCTTGATTTTTTGGTCATAGGTAGGTAGGAAGATAGATGCTAGATAGATAGACAGATAGATAGATAGATAGATAGACAGATAGATAGATAGATACATGGATACATGGATAGAACGAATATCAGAATCTACCTTTTAAAATACTGTTGATATTGGTGGGGCAGAAAGATTTTGATTATAGGTTCAGGTTAAAATGCTTCCAAGATAAAAATCCTTCAGCTGTGATTAAATGATGAATTTTAGTTATCCTTGTATCACCCATCGTGTTGCCCATGTAGCTGGGCTCTAACATAAGCGACAGTTGTCAGAAAATGAATACTTTAAAAAGGACTTCTATATCTAAATACATATATTTAATCAGAGAGTCCTTTGGCTTCTGAAAATAAGTTGTCTAATGAGAATTTCATTTGAGCAGCTGCGACTGAGGAGGTCAACAGGCATTGCCTAGGAGAATATGGCCCAGCTGGTTAAATCTGGTTGTTGTCGTGATTTAAATGGTCAAGTGCTGCTTGTAATCCAGGACCGTCTGTTTGTAAAGGGAAGAGTGAGTGCTTCAGCATAATGTACAGCTGTTTTAATCTCTCTTTAATAATAGTGCTTCAGCCACTATCATGTCTTGTGTATCATACTACTAAGTATATGATCCTAGGCTGGGTAAACCGGTTTGGGTCAGGTTCTGGAAGAATGTGAGCTTGAAGAGAAAGCCATACAATGATAATAAACCTCAACTCTCTGACAAAATAAAATCTTCTCTCTGACTTTTTGGATCTTTTAATAGACGTATTCTTTAGGTAATAATTATTGTGATCAAAAAGGAGTGATATAGCTTGTAGCTAGATAGAAACATTTGAATGAGTGCATTCTCTCTGATAGAGGCCATAAACTTAACAGAAAGTGTGCAGGGTAGGTACAGTTGTACAGAGTATACGTTGGACAGAAATTAGAGTATTTGTCCAGTGCAATTGTGTGTCACAAGCTATCATGATGGAGAAAGTATGTGGTTTCATTTGACTGTGTGTGTGGAGAGAGGGCAGGAGCATTTGAGCTTTGGATTCCTGGTGGGATAGGCTTTCCAATGGATTATGCAGCTGTTACCCTGCACAAGAATGAACACGTGTTTATGTGTATATCTGACAGATTATTATCATTATTCACATCTCTAAACAATAATTTGGATTTTTACATACGTTTTTATTGAATTATATTCAGTTAGGATATATGTTGGTATGTATTGCTTATTTGATAGCTGTTGCTGTACTAAAGGGGGAATGCGGTATAGTTTCAACAATGGGGAAAGTCAGTTTTGAAAGTCATGTTTCTGAGTGAGCTAGATCTGTGTTTGACCATAAATTCTATTATTTAGAGGGACCATAGAGCCTACTGATTGAGAATGTGGGCTGTGAAGCTAGAGTGCCAGTGTTTGAAATTCTGTCCAGCATTTGCCAGGCGGATGACATAGGGCACCTACCTCTCTGTGCCTCACTTTTCTCAATCAGAAATTGGACATAAGCATAGTGCTATCATAAGATCAAGATTTAGTTAATGCAACTAAAGCATTTAAAGCATTACCGGCATATAGTAAGTGCTCAAAAAATGTAGCCAACATTGCTCTCTAGCTGTGTGACGTTGAACAAATGACTTAGTCCTTTTGTGCTTCAGTTCCCTCATCTGTAAAACTAGATGAATGATACCTACTTTGCAGGGTTGTGTGAGGATTTCATACATTAAATATATAAAACACAGATTCTATAATTATAATTATTACTACTGTTGCTATTGTAATTACTATTACTGTTATTATTGGAAGAAACATTTTTTGAGGGAAGTATTACAGGAATCTCATTTTTTTTTTGCCACAGACAGAATCATAGGAAATGTCCCATGGTGTGAGGAGATTTAGCATTTGGCAGTAACGACGTTCCTGTTTTCTGGAAGAGCAATTCAGTTTAACTCTCCTTTCAGGCTCTTTGGAAAGGCTGATACTCAGATTTCCCCACTGGAAGCCAATCTTCCCTGCTGAGAAATATGTGGAATATGATGTTGTCAGTGAGAGAGGTTGGTAGAGCCTTGGATGAGGTTTTCAGATAGTACCCAGTTAAGAGCAATGTGTTTTTGTTCGAGAAAAAAAAATCTATTAAAAGCCCATGCTAAAAACAAAAAACAAAAAGTTTAACATTCATACCATGCTAAAGCATCAAAATAATTTTTTAAGGCAGAACTTATGGATATTAGGTTTGCTACTTTTGCAATTCAAGGATATATAGGCGAAGCATTTCGAGTATTCGAGATCCAGACCCTTCTTTATATTTCTCATGCATGGGGGAAGTAGGAAAGGTTTTGGATTTTGCATAAGAAACACATTAAGTATTCATTACAAATGCCCCCAGAATTATTATTTCGAATAAGTTGGAAATTTCAAGTCATTTGAGTGCTGAAGTTCCCCAACACCACTCATGTTCTAAGTGAAGAAGCAATCAGGTGTTCAGAGCAATGCTGATGCAACTTCATTTCATTTTTTTTCTTCTTTTTAAAAGACTACATCTTTCCTCTTTATGATATTTGTGTTCTTGCTCTTGTTTTAAAGAATTCATAGCATATTCATAGCAAATACAGGATAGTACCAGATAGTTTAAATAAACATATTTTCTGCAAGTATTGTACAATTAGGGATTACAATGAGCTAGAACTACTGGTTTTTGAATTATGAAAATAATTATGGTTGGTTTGTTTTTGTGTTAAGTATATTTGCTTTCTAATACTTAGGAAACTGGACATCCTCTCATATAACTTTATAGGGGATATAATCAGCCTGAATCCTTGAGCCCCAGACGTTCTGGACAAATCTTGGTCATTTTAATTTGCTATTGTTTTACAATTCCCATTTAGAGTGCTGGAAATATACTAGTTGGTGAATCATTTTCTTAACTTCATTTTGTTTTCCTCTACCTTGAAATGATACTTCATATTTCTTGGTCCATTTCAGTTTCTGCAGATTTAAACATTCTTTTCTTAAAGCTCTTTCTCAAAGAATGTTAAGAACAGATGCAGGCAATTGCTTTTGAGTTTTTCTCTTACTTACCTGGGAAGCAAGAAGGTGCTCTCCTGGTATTTTGTTGTTTAGAAAAAGGACGCAACTTTCTGATGGTTTGATGAAATAAGCCATACTCCTACATGATTTTTGAACCTGTAGAGTTTGTGTGATCATTAGCATTTCACATTTTTAATTGAAAATTCATTAGATTGACTTCTTCAGGATTTATTCTGGGACTCTGAAAAGTAACAAGAGGGTTGGTGTTTAGATTCATATTCTTATTTTATAATGTGTATGTAAAATGCAAAGAAAAATGAATATAAAAGGAAACGGTGAATTTAAATGTGTATTTATTATGCGATATTTGATACCTACATAGTATAGGACATACAAATAAAATAAATACCTGTGAATTCATCCTCCAACTTAAATACTAACACTGTTGAGTCTGCCTGTTTTCTTCACTTGTCCAATCCCCTTGTTTTCTACCTAGATGTAACTACTGCCAGAACTTTGTGTTTCTCATTTTACCTTTTGATTTAAAACAGTTTTATGTGTCCCAAAATATTGTTGTTTAACTTTGTTTTAGGACTTTGTAAAAATGGTATTATACTGTAACCTTCTATGTCTTGCTTTTTATACTCATAATTATATCCTAAGCGCAATTTTGCTGTGTACAGCTATAGTTCATTTTCATTTTAATATAATACTCCATGGATTATTTGCTAGAATTATATTCAGGAGTATATTCTCCTGTCTACTGTCTCTGGACATTTGGATGCTATCGTTTTCTGCTCGTATAAACAACGATGCTGTGAACATTTTTGCACCTCTCCTCTGCTGCACATGTGCATGAGTTATTCCCAGGACTTCAGTTGTTTTTGACCAATTTTTGTATTCTTTTTCTACTCTGTTGGAAAACATTATACAAAGAAGCTGGGACTACAGCGTTTGAGTGTGTGTGTGTGTGTGTGTACGTGTGTGCGCACGTGCGTGTGTGCGTGCGTGTGTATTATAATCCTTGAAGCTTTAACTTAATTGCCTATATCTTTTGGTTCCACTTCCCTAAAAATGTTTAGTACAGTTATCTTTTTATCATTGAGCTTTTCAGAAGTTCACAAAAGTCTTTGATGGACCATTCACTGCAATTTTCCTTTTTCCTTTTGTTATATCTTAATAGAATATCTTCAACCCTTCTTTCAACTGTGAGCACAAGTATATTGTCATTCTCCCACTGGACTATGATTACTAGATTTGTTAGGAAACACTGTTTCCCATTTTGATCCTCCTTATTGATGTTTCCAGTTTGGTGTGGCATTTGAATTAAAGAATTTCCTGATCTGTAACCATCTCAGGTTCATGATCATTTTTTTTTCTTCAATGCCTACTTCAAATTCAAGATTTAACTAGCAAATCTGTTGATTATTGACACTATTCTATCTATCCATTAATATTGAAATAGTTTTCTAGCCAGTTGACTTTATTAGCTGGAAATCCTTACCTTTTCCTTAGAACATTTTTTTTTTTTTTTTTTTTTGAGAATCTGTTGGATTTGGTATCTGTTCTTGTCCTGACTCTGGTAACTTACTAGGGTAGTACCTAATAATTCATTAATTGATTGATTGATCTTAGAAAACCTTTCTTAATTCAGAAAATATGACATTAGTCTATCAATAAAAGGCAAATTATAAAATTCTTTGCCACTCTGATTTTCTTTGAGTTTGTATCTCAATTTCAGCACTATCGGTGATTTTCTTTTTCAAACTGTTTTCAGGCTAAAAGTCATCCAGATCAATCTTGTGACCCTTTTTTCTTTTATTATGCTTGAAATTGTCCGTTTTTATTCCCATTCTCTTTTTCCTGATGTGATGACCCTCATAGAGATAGAGATAAAATGTACCATCCAATTTTGATGTGTGAAGAGTCACTGTCCAGTGAGGTACTTATAGACAAAACCATGGGTAATTGGCTCAGAAAGTGCTGTATGTGGTTGGAGAGATTGGCAAGCAGAAGGTGGTATTGATAGGATACCATGATCCAGAAAAAGGTAAAGGTCAATAATTCTGCCTTTGGTCTGGGCCTTGGAGAGAATTTATAGCCATAATTATTAACCATATGAGGCTATGGTTTCATGCTGAATAACTGTGACACCTAGGCCTATCATGACTTTCTTAATTTATGTTTTGAGGATTTAGGTATAACTGAGGAGTCATCACTGAGAGACCAGACAACTTCCACAGTGAAGTCATAATATGTAGACCATCCACTAGCATTGGGAGTGCAGAAGTTAGAGGCCTGTGGACATCCCTAATTGATAATGAATTGAAAATGTGTATGTGTAAATACAGGTAGATGGTTAGAAAAAAATGAAGGTATAATGAAAAATAACTATGAACAAATGTGACAAAGTATTGAATTATTTGCAACAAAAACCACACAGCAGCAACAGCAGCGGAATTTCTATGCTAATGTATGACTTGTGAATTAAGGCACCCTGTAGTCAGTGGGCAGTCTTCAGAGTAGCTAACAAACTGTGTACCCTGGGATTCCATTTCACTCCCGAATGCAGTTGTAATTTGTTTAATTGGAACTTTTTAGCAGATTCATCAGAAATACCTCTTAAGTTTTTGCTTGTGTCATAGATGGGAGAGATGGGGAATTTAAGAATTATTGCACAAGTAACATGTTATTTTGGAGCCATCTCTCTTTGTTTTCAGATAGAAGAAAGAGACTGGGGGAAACAACATCACGTACCTAATGTACGTACAAAGTCCAAAAAATTATCCTTTGATATTTTTGATGGTATTTGATTATATCACATATAATGATTCAGTGTCATTTTGGAAAACAGAGGACAGCAGTAAATTAATGTTATTTGCTTACATATATTATTGGCTCAATTCTCATGTGTACAGAAGGCTTATGCATTAATTTTATTTTTTCATTATTTTTATTTAACCTTTAAGCCTCCATTCTGACTAATAGTAGAAAGTCTGATCTCACTTCCAAGTAAACTTCCAGCTACTTTAGAATTTAACTTCAGTTGGTTAGAATTATGCCCCCTTTACTTCTTCATGATAGTCAGAGGATTTAGGCATTTTACTGGCATTGGGGCATTGGTATCTGGTCAGTGGTCATCAATTTCTGTTACACTTAGAATAAAATTCATTGCTTAAGATCCAAACACTGCACTCTGTCTTTCAAGGCTCATCTTATATTATTTTACCCTTTTCTTATGCCGTTCCAGCTTTTTTGGTCTGTTTTTTGTTTTGTTTTGTTTTTCCCTCAAGCATGGCTTAGTTCCTTTGTACTTGATTTTCCATGTTTCTAGAATGATTTTCCTTGAGATCCATATATACTGTCTCCTCTTGTCATTCAGATCTCAGCTTAATTACCACTTCTTCAGGGAAGCCTTACTTAACCTTTAAATCTTAAATAGATCCCAGTTACTCTTTACCATATTATCTCCCATATCCGCTGTGCTTTTCCCTTTTGCTTTGATGTGACCATAATGTGGACATTTCTTACTCACATTAGAGCCACTACACATCATTAGAATTTGATTCTTGGGAGTCCATTTGTAATCTTTCTCTGCTGAACATTCTGATTAAGAAACTTGAAGGTGTAACAATCTCATGACAAGCTTTCTCATCTAACCAGTCAGCCCTGTGTTGAGGTTGAATTAGTTATTTGGTCCAATGTACTTTGGGCTCAGCCATTATCCCTCTACTCAGAATAACCTTCCATCTCTCCTCTGCTTATCTAAATTTTCCATCTATCTATCTTACAGTATAATAAATCCAAATCACATTTAGTCTTTTGCTAAGTACTTTAGCCCTCATAGCTTCCTACTTCTCTAAGATTTGTGAAACCAAAAGGAAATCAAACTCATGGAAATTGTGAGTAGAAAAGTGGTGCCACGTTCTAGAGGGTGGGAGAAATAGAGAAAGATTGGTAAAAGTATACAAACTTTCAGTTTATAAGATGAATAAGGTCTGAAGATCTAATGTATAACGTAGTGGCTGTCATTAATAACACTGTATTGTATAATTGAAATTTGCTTAAATTAGTAAATCTTAGCAGAGTAGAACTTCTATTTCCCCCTTCCAAATATATATGTATATAAAATTATCATGTTGTATACTTTATGTATCTTATGATTTTATTTGTCAGTTATGCCTCAGTAAAGCTGGAAAAAACTATATCACTCCATTTATCAATAAATTGTACCTCTAATTATATTGCTTGCTGTTTTTTAGAATGAGATTTTTATCGCAATCATTATAGATTCATACATAATTGTAAAACATAGTAGAGGGACATCCAGTGTACACTTGGTCTGTTTTCCCCCAGTGGTAACCTTTCGTAAAACTATCATACAATATCACATCCAGGTTATTGCAATTGATACAGTCTTCTGATTTCACTCATATTTCTCCAGTTTTAATTGTACTGAGTTGTATTTGGATATGTGTATATTAAGTTCTACACAATTTTATCTCCTGTAAATTACATATATGGGTTCACATATCTACCACCACAATCAAGATAATTGAATAGTTCCAACACCACAAGGATCCCTTGTGTTGCTTTTTTATAACCACATGCACCTCTCTTTTACTCTTAATGCCCCTCACCCTCTGTACCAAATCCCTGTCAACCACTAGTTTGTTCTTCATATCGAACTTTTGTCATTTCAAAGATATTATATAAATGGAATCACACAATATGTGCATTTTTGCAATTAGTTTTTTTTATTTAAATTTTTTTTAACTTTTATTTATTTTTGAGAGACATAGAGACAGAGCATGAGCAGGGGAAGGGCAGAAAGAGAGGGAGATACAGAATCTGAAATTGGCTCCAGGCTCTGAGCCATCAGCATAGAGCCTGACGCGGGGCTCGAACCCACAGACCATGAGATCGTGACCTGAGCTGAAGTTGGCTGCTTAACTGACTGAGCCACCCAGGTGCCCCTGCAACTAGTTTTTTTAAAGCTCAGCATAGTTTCCTGGAGATTCATCCATGTTGTTGCATATATCAATGGTTCATAATGTTTTTTACTGCTGAACAGTATTCAATGGTATATATCATGTGTGTATGTATCACAGTTTGTTTAACCAGTCACCAGTTGAAAGGCATCAATTCACAATTCAGCTTTTGGCTATTAAAAATAAAGTTGGAACAACATAAAATTGTATGAATATAAGTTTTCAATTCTCTGGAATTCATGCCCAGGAGTACAGTTGCTGGGTTGTATGGTAATTGATGTTTAGTTTTATAAGAAACTGCTGGTTATTTCAGAATAGCTTTACTGTTTTACATTTCCACCAGCGAAAATCTAGTTTACATTCCCACCAGTGATCTAGTTTCTCTGCATCTTTGCCAGAAGTTGGTTTTGTTATTTTTTTTTTTTTTTAGCTCTTCCTATAGTATGTAGTAATATCTCATTGTGGCTTTACATTGTACTTCTCTTATGGCTACGATGTTGAACATCATTTAATGTGCTTGTTCACCATCTGTTGATCTATCCTCTTTGGTGAAATGTCTGTTTGTGTCTTTTGTATATTTTTTAATTGCATTGATATTTACTGTTGATATAGGAGAGTTCTTTATTACTGTAGATACTAGTCCTATGGCAGATATGTGGTTTGCAAATATTTTCTCCCAGTCTGTAGTGTGTCTTTTCATCCTTTTTACATAGGCTTTCACAGAACAGAAGTTGACACTTTCAAAGAGGTACAGTTAAGCAATTTTTTATTTTATGGATCACGCTTTTGGTGTCAAGTCTAAGAACACTTGGCCTGGCCCTATATTCTAAACATTTTTCTAAAATGCTTACAGTTTTACATTTTACATTAAAGTCTATAATCTATTTAGAGTCAAGTTTTGTATCAGGTGTGAGATTTAGGTCCCATTTTTTTTCTTTTTTTTTAAATTTGAGAGAGAGAGAGAGAGACAGAGAGAGAGAGAGAAAGAGAAAGTGTGAGCGAGAGGGGCAGAGAAAGGGAGAGAAAGAATCTTAAGCAGCCTCCTTTCCCAGTGCAGAGCTCGATGTGGAGCTTGATCCCATGACCATGAGATCACGACCTGAGCTGAAATCAAGAATTGGATGCTTAACCAACTGAGCCACCCAGGTGACCCTAGGTCACATTTTTAGATAAGATGTGAAGTTTAGGTTTCATTTTGAGTTAGCAAGGTCATAAGATACAAGATCGATTCATAAAAATCAATCACAATTTTGTATATTAGCAATGGACATATGAAAACTGAAATTAAAAACAATACTATTTAGAGTTGCTCTAAATAAAATGAAGAGTTTAGGTATACACTTAAAACATGTGCAGTATCTGATAAATGACAAAATGCTGATAAAAGAAATGAAAGAAAACCTAAATAAATGGCAACACATACCATGTCATGGGTTGGAAGACTCAACGTGGTAAAGATGTCAGTTCTTCCCCAAATAATGTATATATTTAGTGCAATTTTTGTCAAAATTCCAGTAAGACTTTCATGTGCACAGACCAGCTTATTCCAACTTTATCAAGAAAGGGCAAGTCCTAGAGTATCTAAGATAATCTTGACAAGGAAGAATAAGATGTGAGGAATTACTATACCCAATATGAAGGCCTAAAGTATAGTTATAACAATCAAAACAATGTGGTTTGGGCAGAAAAATAGACACATTGATCAGTGGAACATAATAGAGAACACACAGAACTGCAAAAATATCCTTAACTGATTTATGACAAAGATGAAAGTATTATTTTCTATTTTCTATTTATCAATTTTGCTTCCCAAAAAGATTTTAATTTCCTTGAGGACACGGACCATATCTTTGAGTCTATCTTCACAATGCCTAGTGTAGATTTTAGTATATAGTATATGTGTAATATTTAAAAATCCATTGATTTAAAAAAGGTTTCAAAAAGATGAATAATATTATAGTTCAAAGGAGATAAATAGATTCAATTTATAGGGAGTGCCTCTTTATTTAAACGAAATATACATATGCAAATTTAAATACATACATATATATGCTCATTATTTCCATAAGCATTTATTAAGTTCTTTCATCTGGTAGTATAGTGGGCCTCGGGTGGGGAGAGGTGAAAGTGAAGAAAGAGGAGGAGGAAGAGAATATGAATACAGAGATGAATGAATACTGGTTTTTAGTAACTCGTAGTTAGTGGGGAAACACACACACACCTAGAGTAGTTATATTAGAATAAGTACTATAGTAGAAGTTGTTATAGAATGCTGTGGGAGTGTAAGAGGCCTGTCGTTTTATCTAGGAGATCTGGGAAGGGTTTTATATACATTTGAGATGGATTTCGATGAATTGTGAGCTATTCATAGTGGCCAGGAGATATAATAGAATTCCAGTTGGAGAGAATAGCATTGTATAAAGTTTCAGTGATACGAATAAACCCATGAGTTTGGTGAATTCAGAGATTCAGTGTGGCTGGGTAGGAGATATGACTGAAAAAATAGATTGAAGCCATTCTAAAGAGTTTGAATTTTATCTTTTGGGTACTATGGAGCGTCTGAGAGGTTTAAGTAAAAGGATGCACACTATAATTGGAGACATTTCTTATAAAAGAAACTATGGTGGAATTTTGACCATCAGTCAGAAAGAGGCAAGGCTAAATGCAGGAAAATCTGCTAGTAGGCTGTTTTAATTGGCTACATATGTACTAATAAGAGTCTAAACAATTAAGGCAGTGATAGGGAATAGACAGGAGGAATCAGATTTTAGATATATATTTGAAGTTGCTTACCAAATATAGGGTATGAGGTTGGGGAGAGAGACAAAAAGAAGATCGAAGTAACCCAACAGAGAGATTAAGTGATGAGGCTATTAAGATGGTGAATATAGATAGATCAGAAGGTTTAGGCAGAGTTTGAGTTTAGACATACTGAATCTGAACATTCTCTGAAAGTAGATATATCAAGTAGGCAGACCTAAGACTGACTATCCTGGAAATTAGGAGAGAGAAGTACCCGTTGGCTGCCCCGCCTTTTTAAAATGAAATATAATTAACATACAGTGTTATATTAGTTTCAGGTATACAATATAGTGATTCAACAATTCTATACATTACTCAGTGCTCATCAAGATAAGTTACTCTTAATCCCCTTTATCTATTTTATCCTTCCCCCTACCACCTCCCCTCTTGCAGCCACCAGTTTGTTCTTTGTATTTAAGAGGTTTTGTTTGTTTGTTTGTCTCTTTTTTCTTTTTGTTTATTTCTTAAATCCCATTAAGAGGGAAATCATATGGCATTTTTCTTTCTCTATCTTAATTCACTTAGCATTATACTCTCTAAGTTCATCCATTGTTGCAAATAGCAAGATCTTATTCTTTTTTGTGGCTGAGTAATATTCTATTGTATATATGTATATAATATAATTATATATATGTATATATCACTTCTTTATCCATTAATCTATGGGTGGATATTTGGATAGCTTTCATATTTTTGCTATTGTAAATGATGCTGCAACAAATATGCTACACATATCTTTTTGAATTAGTATTTTTGTATTTTGGGTAAATACCCACCAATGGAATACTGGATCAAATGGCAACTCTATTTTTGATTTTTGGAGGAACTTCCATTCTTTTTCCCACAGTGGCTGTCCCAACTACTTTCCAACCAATAGTGTATGAAGGTTCCTTTTTCTCCATATCCTCACCAACACTTATAATTTCTTGTTATTTTTTATTTTCACCATTCCGACAGGTGTAAAGTGATATCTCATTGTAGTTTTGGTTTGCGTTTCTCTGATTGTTAGTGACATTGAGCATCATTTCATGTGTCGGCCACCTATATGTCCTCTTTGGAAAAATGTCCATTCAGGTCCTTTGCCCATTTTTTAATTGGATTAATTATTTTTTTTGTATTGAGTTCTATAAGTTCGTTATATATTTTAGATATTAACCCCTTAGTGGATATATCATTTTCAAACATCTCCTATTCCCACAGGTTGCCCTTCTGTTTTGTTGATGGTTTCCTTTGCTGTGCAAAATCTTATTATTTGGTATAGTCCCAATAGTTTAATTTTGCTTTTGTTTCCCTTGTCTAAGGAGATGTATTTAGAAAAATGTTTCTACAAGCAATGTCAAAGAAATGAAAAGCACGCTAATTGGTAAGGAAGAAGTAAAATTTTTACTATTTGCAGATGATATGATACTATATATAGAAAACTGTAAAAACTCCACAAAAAAAACTATTAGAAGTGATTAAATGAATTTAGTAAAATCACAGGATACAAAATTAATGTATAGAAATCTGTTGCATTTCTATATACTAATAATGAAGTAGCAGAAAGAGAAATTAAGAAAATAACCTCCTTTACTGTGGCACCAAAACTAGTCAAATACCTAGCGTTAAATTTAACCAAGGCTGGGGCACCAGGGTGGCTCAGTCGGTTAAGTGTCCGACTTCGGCTCAGGTCATGATCTCGCTGTTTGTGAGTTTGAGCCCTGCGTCGGGCTCTGTGCTGGCAGCTCAGAGCCTGGAGCCTTCTTCAGATTCTGTGTCTCCCCTGTTTCTCTGCCCCTCCCCTGCTTATGCTCTGTCTGAAAGAAATTGAACGAGACACACAAAAAATGGAAAGATATTCCATGCTCATGAGTTGGAAGAACCAATATCATTAAAATGTTCACTACCCAAAGCAATCTGTAGATTTAATGCAATCCCTATCAAAATGCCAACATTTTTCACAAAACTAGAATAATACCAAAATTTGTATGGAACTACAAAAGACCCCAAATAGCCAAAGCAATTTTGAGAAAGAAGAACAAAGTTGCAGGTATCACAATCCCAGGTTTCAAGATATACTACAAAGCTGTAGTAATCAAAACAGTATGGTACTGGCATAAAAATAAATACATGGATGAATGAACAGAATAGAAAGCCCAGAAATAAACCCTCATTTATATGATCAATTAATCTATGATGAAGGAGGCAAGAATATACAGTGGGAAAAAGACAGTCTCTTCAACAAATGGCATTGAGAAAACTGGACAGCACAAGGAAAAGAATGAAAGTGGACAACTTTCTTACACTACACACAAAAATAAACTGGGTAAAACACCTAAATGTGATACCCGAAGTCATGAAACTCATAGAAGAACTCATTGCTATTAGCCACTGTAGCTTTCAGGTGGCATCAGATTTGTTCCACATGCAAAAGCTCTGTGATCCGTTGTTCTATTCTTCTAAAAGAAAAGAAGCAACAATAGACCAATACAGGTAATGTGTGTCTTATCTGTTCAGGTAAACTTGATTAATGTTATATGCCAGTAGCATTGACATCACCTTGGAACTTGTTAGAAATGCAGATTCTTGGACCTCACCCCTTGCCTACTGAATCAGAAAGTCTGGGATGGGGCCCAGAAACCCGTGTTTTATCAAACTCACTAGGTATTTCTGATGAACACTGAAGACTGAAACTATGATATAGGAGCTATACCATATTATATTGTAGTATGTCATACCATGCTCTAGCTTAAGCCATATAATATGATACTGTGAAATCATCTTCTAACTGGGAAACATTTTCAGCCATCTTCATGATCAATAAGTGTCTAAAAAAGGGTAAAAATAATAGATAAATTTATTAAGAAGTAGGATGAAAGGGGTGCCTCAGTGGCTCAGTCAGTTAAGTGTCTGACTCTTCATGTTGGCTCTGGTCATGATCTCATGGGTCCCTGAGATCTAGCCCTGCTTCGGGCTCTACACTTGGGATTCTCTCTCTCTCCCTCTGTGCCCTTCCCCTGCTCATACATGCTCACTCACTGTCTCTCAAAATAATAAATGAACTTTTTAAAAAAGTAGGATAAAACTACAACCTACAGGCAATATTATGTCCGGATGTATAGATATTGCTTTCTCATTCATTGTTATTACTCTTTCTTTCATTCTTATCTCATGAATGTCTGTATCTTGAGAGGCAGGAAATAAAATTGATGTGATATCGTGAAGAAAAATGGAATTCGGGACTGCTTTCTCAGTATAATGATGAGTTCAGGTGATGGTGTTAGGGAAGAGAAGCTGATGAGGGAAAGAAGAAAGGTTCTTGTGTGGTTTCAAATGTATTCATCTGGATTCAGATTTTATTTCAGCTTCTGTACCTAGCATATGATCCCTTATCTGAGGGTGCATAACAGATATTACTGGGTGATGAACCAAATTTAGTACGGAAAACAAAGCCCATAGTGTTTGGGCTCTATGAAGGTTAACATTTAATTGCCAAAGAAAATCTTGTATTCTTGTTAGTCATGGAGATCTAGAAGTGTTGAGGTGGCCTGGGCATGAGTGAATTTCCTACTTGTTTAGGTGAACAGCCTCAGGTTTCTCTGGTGATGAACTTTAGTTTTTGTTAGCCCCACTTGCTCTGCCATTCCTGCTGTTTTGCAACAGGGCTTAAAAGTGCTTTAAGTGCTTGTGACCGTGGTAATGAATGAAAATGTCTTTCCAGCACTGAGAGGATTGCATTAGACTGAATAGTCACCTCACTTGTAAAAGCACTATTAGAGTGGGGCAGCTGTAAGTAAGGATAACGATTTGTGTCCACTGCTTATTTACTGAAAATTGTCAATGTATTATTTATTGAGAGCTCTCCAGACAGTGCTTGTCAGAATAAAAATGTCAGCTCTGAGCAAAATGTTATAATACATAATAAAAATGCTAGGTATGCATTTTAGGGAGACAACTAATTAGACCTGCTTTTTCTTAAGGAAGGGGTAGTAAAAATGTCTAATATTGTGGATTTCTCCATTTGTATAACTCCTTTCTTTTCCCCCTGCTCAGCTCAATATTTGGTTTAGAAACTTACCATGCCTGAGAAATAATTTGAACAACTTAGTATTGTTGCCATTAGACACCTCAAGTCGTGAGGAGGCTTGCTAAACGAGAAAGAGCCTGACTTGTGATCCCACAGTGAGCAGCTGCCCTCACCTCCATGTTTTGTCTGAAATTAGAAGATGTCACTTCCTCCCTGAGCAGTGCTCGTGGAGAACTGCCTCCAGTGTAAACAACATAAAATTATTAAGCTTATTCCTCAGCCGTGCTAATTAACCCCAAACAAATTTCACATTAAGGAAACAGAATTCAATCAATGTAAATGTTATTGCTGTGTATTACTGTAAGCAATAATATAGTGGCTAAAATAATTAATTATTTTGGATTTTTTTAAAGAGAGTATTCTTTTTTTATGGCGTTGCAAAATATTTTGTGCATTTTCTTCGGCCTTCCCTGACACAGAATATAAAAGACCCATCTGGTAAAGCATGGGTAATACGCAGTTGTGTTTTTACGGGAAGAGGAAAATGTATTTTGGAGTGCCTCAGGTTTACTTAGTCCAATGTTCTCATTGGCAATACATATGCAGATTTTGTCTCCTCCTATCTATTGTAGTTCACTACACATTGTAGCAATTTTCTGTTTTTTCTTCCTACCAGTCTTAAATAAAAAGGCAAGTGGTGATGGCGGTGGTGGTGGGAAACATAAAGAAGAAGGATAGTTAAATACAGTCCACTTCTGTGGAAAAAATGGAGTGCTATTTTGCTGTATTTCAGGTTTGGGGAAGCAATCACCAATAAAGATTTTTTCCTTTTTTTTTTTTTTTAATCTGGGCTTACATAGGAAGTCCAATTATCCTCTTCAGGATAATTTTCTTAACGTTCTCTTTTTTTCCCCAAAACAACCAGATTTCTAAATAATTGCTTGTTTGTGCTTGTGATAACTTTGGATAAAATTTATCGTTATCATCATCTTCCTCATCCCTGAAGACCTTTAAAGACATGAAGTGCAGAAGCCGGATGACATGTAACTTGATTTTTCATGCAGTAAAATGCATATTTGATTAATATGGAATTATTTATCATTAGAGGTGGCATATTCTGTAGCATATGGAACACAAATCAAATAGGATTTATATTAAGATTATTCTGAGATGTGATGCATCTTTTAATTAATATATACTAGCAAGTGTTAGATTAACTTTGAATTTTAAAGTAAATTTAACAAAATGGTAATGTAATAAAATGTTACTTTTCACAGATTTAACACCAACCATTTCTTTGTCATTTTGTCGTCTTCTAGCAAATGTCAAAACCTCTGTCTTTCTCTACCCACAATTAGTTCAGTGTCCTATTTCATGCCTACTCTTAATTCCTTACTCTTCTCTATTTAAACTCTATCTTCATCTCGATGGGAGTATTAATATTTTTATCATAACTAAAATACCTAAAAAGCGATTTGCTACTAAATATTTATAGAGATGCCAAAACTAATAATGAGAACATAAGTGTTCCAAGAAGTAGCTGTGGCATGCCACTAAAAAAGTAAAAATTAATAAAAATGAATTTTTATAATGTAGTTGAGAAGAAATTAAAATCTTGTGAAAGGACTATTTTAAGATAACATCGGAATGTACCATTTATTTGATTATATATTTTGGTTTCAACTGATTTGTTTCAATTGTTTGTTTATATTTTGGTCTATTTCTTTAGTTTCCGTAGCCAGAGAGTTGTTTTCTTTTTGTTTCCTTGCAGATTTGTTTTTACCTTTCCAAACAGAAAACAACTTTAGATTTTATTTATCTGCAAACATAGGAAGTTGACAATGTACCAAAGATTACAAGACGCTACATTCAATTTAAAAATGACATAAAATTTAGACAATGAAGAATTTGTATTGAATACGTCTATACATTTTAGATGTTTATGTCTCTAGCGATATTTAAAGCAAAAGCTTTAAATGATAATACATGCAATAGCAAAGAATATAGGATGGTTAAATATGATCACTGCCACTTGGATAGCCCTCTGGCAGTCAAGACACTTAGAAAATATTAAACCGTGCAATTTCTATGATTAATATTTCTGGACTTTAAAGTTATACCATAATACCAAACCAAAAAATGTAATAAAACTCTAAAATAAGGGTCCTAGTTAGAAGAACCTGTATTAGTATATTTTCAAATGAGATGCAAAGGGTTTGCATCCAGTACTTCACTCCCTTTAAGACTATAATTGACAAACTGCAGTAATCATGCTTTTATGTGTTTTTCTCTCTCTACTGAATTCATTTAAGAAAACGAAAGTAAAAAAGGTAAAAAGAGACTCCAGAATTTTGAAACCCAGTGGTCCTGAAGTGATGGGAAAATAGCCAAGGTGTCACAGCTAATTTCTGACCCTGTTTTATGAGTTCTGCTGTTCCTTATTCCCCCTGTCAGCCTGGGAATCCCTGAGGCTGTGCAAACTGGCTGAACATCACTCAATCCCAGTTTTATATCCCCTTTTAATAATGTTGAGTCTATTCTGTCCAACTTTGATTCAGACAACCTGCTTGTCTTGAAAAAGTGATATATTTAATCAGTGGCTCTGTCTCCAGCATAGCTCCCACTGCGTGTGACTAGAGCCGAGAGTAGTGCAGTGGTCTGTCACTTCTGTTTGAATGGGTAATGTGGAGCCCATCAGCTGAAAAGACAGGAGCTGGAACTGCTTGTTAGGACACATGATCAAAAGCCACTCTCTGCTTTCTGCCAATCAAACCTCATGTCGCCTTGTGGGGCAGACATTAAATAGATTTTTTTTTTTCTGTCTTACACTGTGGGCACTTTGCCAGTTTGACATGTGAACTGTTACAAAAGATAGCAGAGTTTCGACCGCTTGCTGACTGCTTTAAAATATTACCGAACACTTGTTGTCAAAATGAAATATTCATAATGCTATATTATGATAAATCCTTTGAAGTATTTTTCGGTGCCTTTATTTTGTAATTTGTAGATTTTTTTTTCCTTTTTGCAAGGACAGAAGAAACAATAGACAATTGCTTCTTGGGTGAAAGTAAGGGAGACAAAACCCTACAAACTGATTCAATTGCAAAGCCAACACAACTGTATGACAGATAGTTGTGAATCACATAATGATTGCTTTGTGAAAATAACATTAGTGAATTAAACGTTATTTTACATTCTCTTTCCTCTGCTTTAAAAATTATTTACTTCTTCTCAGTCGGGATAGGAGGGTGGTTTTAGTATTATATGTTAGCCAAACACGTGAAAAACTTTATTTTGAAATTTAATTCAGGATCTTATTCCCTCTGCTTATTGAGAAGATGGGCAGATTTCTAAATTCTAAGACATTCTCTGATTTGCAACTGTCGATGAGTATTTTTTTTACTGTGCATTTTCTTTTTGTCATCCTCTGAGGAATCTCCCATTATATCATAACTTCATTTTTGTACCCATAGCGACCAAATAATGATGGTGGCATAGACCTAACTTTAAGCTTTTTAAGAGAAGAATGAGTACCTAAGTTCTTTTGACTTAAAAGGCCATCGGAATTGGCATTTGCTATAATTTCCAAACACCCAGATCACTGTTCTAAAGCTGTGAAATCTTAGGTTGGTGCTTTGATATCTCCAAACTTGCCACTTGGTACTTGCTGTTTCTTCTCTAATGATCATTTTAAAAGGAGTTAAACATTTTCACCAAAACATACCATGGCAATCTAGTGGAACTCATTTAAACAGTGAGCTACACATAAACAGCTGCTCCTTCAATAAGCCATTCTTTATAATACCCTTATTACCTTCTAGTGTCTCAAATTCTGATTAGTCAACAGTGCTGATTGCTGCACGGCATTCCGTTGCCCATCTTCCTTCTGCTCAGCTGCTCATGTCTTAGTTGTTATTTGATTACAACACAACTTGTGCATTGTTTCTCCAAGTTGCTCTTCATATTGTGTCTTAAAAACTCTGAATTATCCGGGGAAACTGGGATGGTGTGAGAGTGACTTTCTTTACATATATTACAAATATCAGAATAAAGCATGGCAAAAGAAATGCAACTATGGAACACTCAGAGTGGAAAGAATCTTCGTGACTTAAAACTCAGTACTTGCGATCATATTAAGAAACAGATTAAGTACGTGGTAGTATTTTAAAACACATTATAGTACTTTGAAATGTAAAGAGTTATAAAGTTGTTATATTATGGTTATTAAATTTCAGCCAGATATCAAGTTCTGGGAGAGGTAATTATGTATGTAGAACTCCACAGGAAGGGCCTAACGGACCTTCATCTTTGCCCCAGGACTAGATAATTTTAGTCTAATTACGATGCAGCGCCAATGATGCCCCGCTAAATAGGACAAGCATGTTGGTAGTTTAAGTTATGATGAAATAAGTAAGGGTGGGAAAAATCTCTATAATGAAGTTTGAATTTCAGCTATTCCTTTGTTGTGACCCCCTGGAATCTACTCTTGGTGAGTAGGAAATGCTGACACACTAGAAATGCAACCCCAGTAAAGGCCCTAAATCTGTCATTGTGCTCTGGAGTCTGCTCTGAAAATAGCAAAGCTCTTTTGGTAAATTAAAATCGGTGTGAATGGGAACAGATGTTGACACGCTTTACTTTATCTTCAGGGATGCCAGTTAAAGAGGGAGAGGGTCAGCAGGGCTAGATGGAGGGAATACAGTGACTGTGCAAACTTGTTGTGTAAAGCGAGTTCTGTTTCGGGAGGTTAGTCAGTAGAATTGTATTTATCTTTGGTAATCCAGGTAAGAATTATGCCCACATTACTCTATCTAGAGGAAAAATGAAGGAGATGGTGTTTATTTCCCGGAAAGCTCTCTCTTTGTGATCTTCCCTTGTGGTTGTGTCTTTCCTTCATCAAACTGCTTTGGCTATAAACAGTCTCGGACTACTGTTAGGTTTTACTTTCCAACATTATTTTGGCATAGCTTCCTAAAGTATTTGTTGAACGCGAATGCTACCGTAGTCTTTGTACTGATATTTGTCAAAAATAATGAAAGTGGTTTATGTTCTAAAAATGTACAATTTATCAAATAGCTTGTATAGTCAATTTAAATAAGTCTTGTGGAAGTTTCAGTCTTGATTTGAAAAAATAGCATAGGATGAATTTATTTATAAGAACCTTAATAGTTTCTCTCAATTCCTTTTACATTTTAGATTACCTTATAATTTTCTAAATCTACATGAACAATAATGATCAATTTTGTCAGTATTATTCACACCTTTTATTAATTTAACATAGATGAATAAATGTGAATGTTGTGAAGAGTTGATTGGGAATAGATTTTAAATCTGACAGTTAGATTACAGGGTACCTAAGAAAAAATGGCTCTTTCACTAGATACCTAGTAATTTAATTCTTGTTTGAAATTATTATAATTTATTACAGTGTGTGGGTCCTAATGAATGTCTACTATTAAATGAAAAGGAGAAATTGAAATTAAGATTATGAAATTCTTTTAACTCATATCTTAAAATCCTCTTAAACAATTCAGAAGACATTAATAAGCTATGTGGGTTTCTTTCCATATTCTGTAATGGCAAATCAAAACATTTTTTTTCAGCATTTAAAGATTCTTAAAAATGCTGAATGCCATTAAACCTCAAAGCATACAATCTTAGAATTTTATAAAATGGTAGTAGCCATTATAACAGCATTTTAAAATTGGCAACTCCATTTAAATATTTATTTGGATTATACACAGACTTTTCTAGCATTCGAGTTTTCCAGGAATAACTAGGATTCCTTCGTGTTAAACATTTAATGTAGGACAATTTGAGATCTCATAGAGCTGTAAACTATACCAGATTAACACTTAAAAATTTCCAAATATTAGGGAGACTTTTCAGGTGTGAGTGAAAATTTATAAATAAAATAAAGATGTCCAAATGCCCACAGGCATTCGATGTTGTCGCTTACCCCTAGGTCTAAGTAAAACATGTCATACACACAAAATGAATATCAGGTCTTTGAAAATAATAATTCCTGGACAAAAGCAACGAATGCATGACAACTTTTCTATCCTGGTAGATTATCTGAAGTGTTATTTGAAAGGCCTGATGAGTATCTTACCTGGCAAGAAGCCTCTCTCTTACATTTTGACCATGTGTACTTGAGAATCATTTAAGAAAGAAAATCGGATTGAGTCCCACTTTGAATTTCAAACTATCAGTATGCTTACCTAAAACCCCTAAAGTTTTGTTTCCTAATTTCTAGAGGGTTTTTTTTTCTGTTAAGGCTGCTATAATGCATGTATAAGCTAGTAATTAATTCATATATAGAGAGAAGAAATTAAGCAAGTTGGTGATGAGTTTACATTTGATTGCAGAAAAAACCGTGCTCTAGGTTTTTGACAGTCTCAGAACAATGCTAGCGTAGAGAGTAGGGACTGGCAGTCTCTCACTGTGATGACCCCCCAACCAACTGGGACTATAAGAAATAAAATGTAACTTCTTCAGGGAGTGGCTGTTTGCCTAGATTTTTGTTTGTTGGACAGATTTTTAAAAGATTTCCTGTGAGGCTGCGGGGCTTTGCCCTTAGGCCTGTAAGTCACAACTCCATTCTTCTCCTTTGTCATAAAACTCTCCATCTCCCTCCCCCCCACACCACCCCCACTTGAGGATTTATTGCCAAAAGAATGTAGTGAGAGTGCTAGCTGGGAAGGTGATTTGTGGCCTCTGATAATCTGATCGTTGAGCTCAGGTTAGCCCAGGCGTCTGAAAGAAATCAAGGACAGACATAAGTAGGGCAATACTCTCTTAGTAATGATCACTCATCTCTTTTTAAAATGTTTATAGTACGTAGTTGTTAAATGAGGAAACAATTGGATAGAATTTATTCTGCCTAACTTTCTATAAATATAACCTTTTCTCATCTATCCGTAATGTCCACGTGGTTACTGTTTATCACAGTAACTGGTTCCAACAGTTAAATTCCGGTGTGTCTCATCTACTATTACAAAAGGGTAAAAACTGGCCAACTGCATCAACAAAATACAACTTTCTCTTGTTCAATTTGAGCACATGATGGTCGTGCATGGAAAACTGCTTCTT